>JAKELL010000078.1:0-243728 GCA_021524915.1 Lactarius akahatsu | reverse complement strand
TCCCTAAACCCTAAACCCTAAACCCTAAACCCTAAACCCTAAACCCTAAACCCTAAACCCTAAACCCTAAACCCTGGAAATTGGCGCGGGAAGAAGGTTTACGCTCCGTAAGGAGTTAAAGGGAGTTAGCGATTCTTGACACGGCGCTCCGCGCCGGTCGGAATGCCGGTGAGTCTAGATTCATCCGATGGGAATGTTTACCCCTGGTCTAGATCAACCGGTCCAAGTTTCACCCGCCCCAACGGTAAGGCGTTAACCCATGACCCCTGTCAAAAGCTTGCATGGCTGATGATGTCTGGCTCGCCTAGGATGGGAGGCGCCCCCTTCGGGGTCGCAGCGTAGTTTCCCCACCCTTTCAGTTGACCCCCACAGAATCCCCTCACATTCGTAAGTCCCCCGGGCGGAGTGAGGCTGGTTTAAACTCCTCTTGAAAAGGTACCCTGATGAGCATTTAAGCGAAAGGGTCAGTGCTGGGTAGCCCCCACCACTCTTGGTACCTTTCGCCGCTCACTCAGCCTCGCTTCGCTCGGCTTCGTTCACTCCCTCCCTAAACCCTAAACCCTAAACCCTGCCGCGAGACGAGTACTTACTTATCCTGGAGTCAAAGTGTAATCAAATGCGCGATTTAGCGTCCCGCGCCTCTAAAATGAAAAACACTTATGGCAAGCAGATGGCGGAGTTCTTGCGGAGCAAGGTAACACTTGCAGGAAAGGAACACCATATACCAAAATTCTACGGGATCCCAAAAATCCATAAGATCCCCACGAAGATGCGTCCCATCATCCCGTGTCACACGGCGATTATGAACCCTGCCGCTAAAGTCTGCTCCAAAATTCTCAAACCGATAGTTCAATCGGCGCCAACCGTTATTCACGGAACCAAAGATTTGGCGATAAAATTGAGTAAGCTGAATATTGACCCCACACGAAAATGGTATATCGTCACTGGGGATGTAGTTGCGTTCTATCCCAACATACCACTTGATCGTTGCCTCCAAATTGTGGGGGACCTGTACTTCGAACATTATTGGTATAATCGCAAAGACGGCCACACCCCGGATAATCACCGGGTACAACAATTCTTTATCGATTGTTTGAAGGTCGGTAATACTCAGCTTTTGACACAGTACCAAGGAAAAGTTTACATGCAGCTCAATGGCCTGGCCATGGGAGTCGCTGATTCGCCAGACCTCGCGAACTTGTTTGGATATTATTTCGAGCGTCGTTCTGGAGTCCTTGATCACCCAGATGTATTTTACTATGGGAGATATATTGATGACTGTTTAGCAATTGTTTACGCCGACGATCACCAGTCGGCAATTCAGCTTTTGCAGTCCCTAATTCAATTTGACAACTGTGTCATCGAGTGGGCAAACCCGGGTTCATCACAACCCTTCCTGGATATGCTATTGTACAGAGATGAAAACAATAAACTACAGCATATGCCTTACCGCAAGGCCGGGAACCACCAAGAAAGAATTCCATGGATATCAGCTCATCCCCTCGACGTAAAGCGTGGGACGTTTTTGGGCGAAATGTCACGACTGGCAACACTCAGTAGTGTGGAGACACATTATCTTGAAAGCATGAGAGGCCTAGTAAACCTCTATATCCACCGCGGATATCCAGCCGACCTAGTACGGGAATGGCTCAACACGAATTTGAGAGTTAGATGGGAGAAACGACTTGTCGAGAGACAGGTTGATCAGACCAGCGCAGCTGACACTCTCGTTCTGAAGACCGAGTACAACATGGCATGGAACTATTTCAACGCACGTGAATTTGGACAGACTATGTTTGATTATTGGCGCGAGTGGCTCAGACGCCACGAGGCTGGGGATTATACGGTTGCTTATCCCCCTCCACCGAACGACAGCGATGCGCTTAAGGCGTATCAATGGAATTTAGCGGAGACTAATATTTTCAACAGTCGAGTTATCCTGTCTAGGCGACGAACCAGGAACTTTCTCGACCTAACAAATCTTTGGAAAAGGACTGTCCTAGAGACTTTAGACGACACCCTAGTGGACGACTTCACCGCCAATGTCGCGCGGCAGCAAGTTACGGTTGAAGCTAGAATGGTGACGGACGTTAACACCACCGTTGTACCGCCGGAGCACACAGAAGAGCTCAGGGAAGCGGAATACGACTCAGACGAGTATGTGGAACATGTTAGCGCCCGAGTGTCGTCGGGAAAAGCCACTGACCAATGGCGCTCAGGTGCCGGAGGAACGTGGGGACGAGGGTCTAGACCCTGATTAATACCGGTCCAGTGCGAAGCGAATAACACCGCTCCCACTCCCGCAAGGTGTGAGAATTCCACCTTAGAAAGACGTGCCGAACACGTGACGACCCGAGAGGGTAAGTTGCATTAGTAAGCTTTTGGTCCAAGGACTCCCTTTGGGGAGTAGAAATCCGCGGGCCATCATCTTAGGGAATAACCGGACAGTTTGCAGAGTCCAGTGCCTACCACATCTGGCTGGCCAGCGGCTCAAGACTCCTTTGGGCTACCCCTGAATGGGGCTACCCGTAACCGAACTCTTGTGGAGAAAGTATAATATGTATCCTCAGGAAAGTAAGAAAGGTAACAGTAAACTGCTACGAGATTGTAGTCTGGTACAGATAAGCCTAGTGTGTGGCCGCGTCGGCTAGTACTCTCTCCCGTCCAAAGACTTCTCCCGTCTCGAAGCAATATCACGCAGTGCGTTTAAATAAATCAAACCGACTCCTTAAGGATTCTGTCGGTAGGTACTCCAAGGGACTCGGTCGTGCAGACTTATTAACCGAGAAAGTTAGGGAGCGAACCCTCAACCCCTAAACCCTTAACCTTGTGAGTAGATGAACGGTTAATCCCTAGTAGTCGCAACTGTTAAAAACCGTTGGTTGCGTTAGAAACCTAACCCTAACAACCCTTAACCTTAAACCCTTAACCTTAAACCTAACCCTAAACATAAACGGGTGGTGGTGATGGTCAATAGGCGCCCGTGACGTAATTCAGTAAGGGACGTTCAGCGCTTAATGTATCCGCTTTAGGATACCTCTTAAGCGCCCGTGCCTGAAAGATCTCGGATCGGGATTTGTGCCTGTTCCTGGCCCCATTCGGTCGTATCTCCTTTAGGGGAGATCTCCGCATCTTCGGATGCACGGCAATGTCCCTGGAAATTGGCGCGGGAAGAAGGTTTACGCTCCGTAAGGAGTTAAAGGGAGTTAGCGATTCTTGACACGGCGCTCCGCGCCGGTCGGAATGCCGGTGAGTCTAGATTCATCCGATGGGAATGTTTACCCCTGGTCTAGATCAACCGGTCCAAGTTTCACCCGCCCCAACGGTAAGGCGTTAACCCATGACCTCTGTCAAAAGCTTGCATGGCTGATGATGTCTGGCTCGCCTAGGATGGTAGGCGCCCCCTTCGGGGTCGCGACGTAGTTTCCCCATCCTTTCAGTTGACCCCCACAGAATCCCCTCACATTCGTAAGTCCCCCGGGCGGAGTGAGGTTGGTTTAAACTCCTCTTGAAAAGGTACCCTGATGAGCATATAAGCGAAAGGGTCAGTGCTGGGTAGCCCCCACCACTCTTGGTACCTTTCGTAGCTCACTCAGCCTCGCTCCGCTCGGCTTCGTTCACTCCCTCCCTAAACCCTAAGGCGTCAACCCACGACCTCTGTCAAAAGCTTGCATGGCTGATGATGTCTGGCTCGCCTAGGATGGGAGGCGCCCCCTTCGGGGTCGCAGAGTAGTTTCCCCACCCTTTCAGTTGACCCCCACAGAATCCCCTCACATTCGTAAGTCCCCCGGGCGGAGTGAGGCTGGTTTAAACTCCTCTTGAAAAGGTACCCTGATGAGCATATAAGCGAAAGGGTCAGTGCTGGGTAGCCCCCACCACTCTTGGTACCTTTCGCCGCTCACTCAGCCTCGCTTCGCTCGGCTTCGTTCACTCCCTCCCTAAACCCTAAACCCTAAGATCACGTGATAGAAGGTTCGAGAAGATTCTGTGTGAGTCATTCTTAATGCTAGAAGATGTCTGCAGACAACTCAGAGTAGTACCCATCCCTTTGTGGCTCTGGAGAAAGGCCTTGCGACGTATGACCATATTGATAAAGACGCTAACTGGAGTTGCCTGGCTTTGCGTATTCTTTCTAGCACGTGACTGATCACGCCATTCTCTTGGCATGGTCTGTGCGCAGGCACCGGTAATTATAAGTACCCCGACCCAATCAAGGCGCGGGAAAAAGGCACCTAAAGCGGACTTTGAAAGAGACCTGAAGAGCATATAAGCGAAAGGTTTTGGGATTGGGATCTCCATCCCCCTTGTCTCTTACCGTTCGCGACCTTCGGCCGCTCACTGTTGTTTTCATACTCTACCCTAAGTTAACACTAGGGGCCCAAAGTACTACGCCTTCTGGAGTAGGGGGAGTCTCTGGTCTGTAGCCACAGATGCACACTTCTTGAGTGCACCAGCAAGGACCGTGATTGGTGGTACTTCCCCAATCGTCTCTGGTCGATTGCGTGTTGCTGGTTTCGTCTGTTGCCGGGCTGCTCACAGGGAGGGATAATCGTGCTAGTAGGCTCGGGGGGTCTTGAACACGTCCTACTAGGAGCTCTACAAGCTCGGGGTCGTTGGGGTCCGTGGGAGGGTCTTGGAAGACGCGGGGGTTGACCAGGCTTTGGTCCGGGTTTGTCAGGGTGGTTTCCCAGGTAGCTCTACTCCAGGAATACGTGAGCTCGGTTCCTTCGGTAATAACCAAGCGCGCAGGGCCTTCTCTGTCCACTACATGGACTTCGCAGAAGTTGATCTGTATTTCTTCGTATGAAAGGCGGAATCGATCGAGGAACCGGATCGAATTTCCCCACTGGAGTTGTCGAATGAAGTAGTCGCGGCGAGGGGGAATGTAGTTGAACCAAAGATAGTCGCTTTTTGTCCACAGAAGGAGTTGATCTGTGACAATATCAGAGAGGTGCCAGAATAGGAGCTGGTCGTTGCAGGCATCGACAACGGCTGAGAGGTCGTCTACAAAGTCGTTGTAGGTGTCGTGATCCCAAGTCTCTCCAAACTCGAAGAGATTGACTAGATTCTTGAGCACCAAGGGAGGGTCCGTCCAGCAGTCGATGCGGGACGACTCGGAAAGCTCGTAATAGGAGGTCGAAGGATAATACCGACGGACTTGTCGGTCTCTGTGGGTGTCGAAGTTCGCACGAGCTCGTCGGACTCGTTCTTCGTCAGTGGGAACGCGAAGGGGGGTTGGAGGCACTTAAACCACTCGGTTTACAGTCCTATCTCAAGGAAATAAACAAGAACTTACTCATCGCGTTGAGTTGAATCACTCGATTCAGGGGTCAAGGCAACAAATCTATACCACTAATACTTTTATAGTGGTTGAGAGTCGGGAATAGCCGGTACAAAGGAAAAAGGATCGGCTGGGAGTCGTGGAGTAAGACAATGAGACAAGAGAAGGGGGTTGGATCGAATAATATCTTCAAAGAAATAGCCCTGATAGTGGGCAAACACCTGTCCGTTGAAAGCAAAGCGAAGATGTCCGTAAGTAGTAACAACACGTCCGTCTAGAAAGTCCTGAATCTCCAACGTTACCAAGGAGTCAATATAACCAGCTCTGATTATATTGGAGAGGGGTTCGAACGCCGCCCGGAGTCCTTCATGGAAGTCGTATCTCACGCTTCCAAGGGGGAGGTCGACGGAGGGGAGGTCGAAGATTGCCTTCGAACAGACGTAGAGGGCAGGGAAGTCGGGGTGTACGGCGGGGTCGATGAGGCGTGGGAGAAGGGTGTAGACGTGTGGGGGCGGAATACGGAACGGGGAGACGGACGGGAAGGTGTGGGAAGCTCTGACAAGAGCGGACGCGAGGGGAATACGACGGAAGTGCTCACGAAGACTTTCCGAAGCGGGGCGCCAAGACTCGCCTTCAGGGGTGTAGACGGCGATGTATTGGTGAGGGTGGTCCTCCTGACTGTTAATGCATGAGGGGGGGCGGAAGAGGGGAACGGCAGGAGCAATGTTCTCCTGGTTGGCGTGGGGGACGAGAGGGGATTGTTCGGCTACGCGCTCGTAGTCGATGGGAGAGTCAGGGGTCGGGACACGAGGGGGAGGGGACGGAGCACGAGGAGGGGCGCTTTCGGGGCGCGATGGCGGCGAGGGCTCGGAGGGGGGGTCAGGGTACACCAACTCTGGTGTCTGGGCGCGAAGGGGAACGGAACGGACCGCTACTTGTGTCCGGATGTCAAACTCCTCGTACTCAAGAGGAGTCGCAGGGCGGGGGAAGACGGGGCGAGGGGTGTCAACACGAGCGGAGGAGGGGCGAGTGATGGGCGATGGGAGCCCAGAGAGGGGTTCACCGAAGATGTCGGTGAGGACGTACTCGTATTGTACGCCTGAGGTGGACGACCCTTGTTCAAACTCTTGAACAAAGGCGGAGGGGGACGCGAGGCGAGTGAGGGGCGATGGGAGACGAAGGGGAGGGGTGGTGTCGACGATGGGAGGCGACGGAGGGCGGGGAGTATCGGTGGAACGAAGGGAAGAGTGACGACGAGGGGGGCGAGGATATTGGTGGTCGTTTTCCTCGAAATACGACCCAGAATCTCCGTCCCACTGACCAAACTGCGAGAAGTCGTAGTCGTAGTCAGACACTGGGACACCCGGGGTCAGGTCTAATTGGGTTAGACTGTCCAAGTGTGATGACTCACTGTCACTCGACAGGGAATCACAACGGGTTCAGAAGACCGGGGGTGGTGGAGAACGCGGAGCGGAGCACAGAGACTACTGTGATGGAACGCTTTGGCTCAACCGTCAGAACTGGCGCGACGGCTCAGGGAAAGTGGCGCTTAGTGACAAGTCGTGCTTGACAGCTGAAGGGGCACTAGTGCTCAAGAGGCGGGAAGAGGCAAAGGGAGGATGTCACAAGTGGACAGTCTGAGGGACTGTCCGTTCTATTGCGCTGGCTTATATACCCAGAGGGATGGTCTGTGCGTAACTTTAGGGCAGGCTTAAGGTCTGCCCACGGGTACTGCGGAATACTGCGGAATGGAACATTCCGGTAACATCTAAATATAGTGTCCAATGGGAAAATCAGGATAGTGTCGTACGACTGCTCCGCAGTCGATGACGCCATATGACGTGACTGCTCCGCAGTCCAATCAGAATAATCGTAGGAGTGGTGCAACTGCGCCGCAGTCGAGTTGGTCATAATGATTTGACTGCTCTGCAGTCCAATCAGATAAATCCAAGGAATGGTACGACTTTCAGTCGTCAGGTGACTTGATAAACGATGGGAGATCACGTGATGAGTCACGTGATCGTCGGAGTACGAAATTCAAACTCCGATTTCGGATTTCCCCTTTAGGAAGGTGATTAGATAAGACCGGGCCGGTGTGGACCGGTCTTAGACGCCCGAGTCACGACCCAAGTTTCTAGGTTCGTGACAGGAACCTCTCGAGAATGTTCGACACACACCTGACCTCATTGCCGACTTCTACCAGCACAATCCGACCACCGAAGGGGCTGGACGAAAGATATAAAAACATGCCCCACGAATCCAAAATAACACACCCCCCTCCTTCCTCCCCTCTCACTCTCCATATCATGACTTCCACTCCCATCGTCTCCACCGTACCCATACACCCTCCGTCGAAACTTATACTCGACCAACTGACCGTACCATCACAGGACCAGGGTGTCCCCTCGCAACCAGAGGGTTGCACGCCGTACTCTGTGATTCTCAGCCCAGAACCCCCCGTCTTGTCTCTACTCGCTCCTACCCTTGACCGCCTCGCGCAGGAAGAGGCGGCTGCCTCGCTACTCACCCTCACCGCTCCACCGGTTGACACCCCCATCACAATACATATCCCCGCCGTTCCTACTCCTCCCGAACCACAACAGCACACTCCACCACCACCGCTCGAACACGTGCCACTTCCCCTGTTCCCGCCTGGCATTGGCCAGATGACCACACTTACCACACAACCTCGACGCGTTGAACCCGACCCCACCTATGCATTCCTCGATGATGAGGAGACAGGGGAGGATGCCACAGACCCGGGACTCCCCTTCCTTCGCAATGACCCCGACCTCTCCTACCTCTATTTCCTGCTGAAGATCGGGGAGGCGGGGTACCCAAAGCAGATCGCGCATTTATTTACTACCGAAAAGACTACCGGGAAGTCGTCGGAACCATGGGGAAGGGGCACCCATGCTATGTGCAATCAGTTTATCTGTGGGGGATATATGAGGGGCAGTTACCTCAGCATGTCACGGACTCACAGCTCATGATGTTCCATCCGCATGACCCGCGAGCCATATGCGTCAACGAAGTCCTGACAGAGTTACGCGACGTCCGCCTTCACGCGGACGTAGCACGCCTTCGGGATTGCTTATTGTGGAAGGACGCAATTGCCACACATGAGTCCGAGCTTCGACGGATGGAGTCGGACCTCAGGCGCAATCGCTTCCATATGGATATGGATCTCGCGAGCGTGCGAAAGCGGTTGCAGTATGCCCGCGCGATACCGCTAATATCCGAAAAGTACGACGAGCTCCAGGCTAAGTTCATACGCCCACGCTGTTACGCCACCACTGACGTTAGTCCGACTTGGACACGAAAGGGCGTTCACGACTTAGCGGAATATCTCTCTTGGTCACGTGATCTGGTCACGTGATCTGGCCATGGGATACACGGCGCTTATAAGCACGTGATCCAAACGTACACTAGGGCAAGTCGCGCCACTAGGTAATCCGATGATCGATGAAGACGACTTGCTCGGAAAGAGACAAGCGAAGCACGTGTAAAGAGACGAGTAAAAGTGGTGAATTGAAGAAGACCAAGATGGCGTATCTTGGTCTTATCGAGCCACTATTTATACATGTGCGAGGATGCTTTAAAGCTCCTCTCCAATCCGAGACGACGAGTCGCGTAAGTAGCTCGAACCCTACTACCGCTATCCTAGGAATGAGTCATAGTACCGTTTACATGTGATACTACGACTGCTGACTGATGATGAAGTCCATGACACATTACTACTTACTACGCGGTCATATTCGTAAGTAAGAGTCCGTTCTCGCGATCGTGACATCACCCCCTTTTCAGCTGCGACGCCCGCGGCGCCGAGTGGGTCCGATGCCACCGACCCATGCCTCCTGCCGCTCCGTAATCCGATCTAGTACGTTAGCCATCTCCAACCTAAACTTGCACCGGGCGAGTTCCGCCTGCACCCCACCAAGCGCCTGAGCCAGTGCGTGGAGCCGCTGCTCCATCCTCTCTGCCTTGTGCCGATAGGCGCGGAATCGGGTTAGTTCCGCCTTGAGCCCCACGTCCCTCAACTCGTTCACCGCCCGATCCGTACGGTGCTGGTTACTGTGCCCGGCTACCAGGGTGTACAAGTCTTCCGGGGCGTAGTGAGGCTTGCCCGCTTCGCGTACTTGCGGTTCCGCATACAAGGGGCGACTGTAGACCTTGTCGCTGTCGTCGACAAGGCCTAGTACGAGAGGGTCTGGTCCCCCGACTACTTGCACGAAGGTGGCCTGGCGTGTGACCCCCTGGGCGTTGGTGATGGGATAGTGAATAAAGTCGTCCCCGCGGTTGTGCTTGTAGCCGTGGGGAGCTGAACGTGTGGTGCCTCCGAGGTACCGGAGGCGAACGGCGGGGAGGGGGTTCGCCTCCGTATCGACGACAACCCCGCCTCGGTAGAGGGGGCGACCCGTGGTGTCGCACGCGTAGGGGGTTTCACGGGGGTCATCAGTATCGGTGGCGGTGATGAGGTAGGGTTGCTCAGCTGGGTACCACTCCCTCAGAGCCCCTTCGACCGCTTCGTACACTGCTCCTTCAGCATCGCGGTGTGCTGTCAGCGTTTGATGAGCGTACACGCCTTCCGCGCTGCTGCCGCTGCCAGCTGCTCTCGCCGCCACTGCTCCGCGGGTGGTCTCCATGGCCTGTTCCTCATCCACTCCTGCCACTTCAAGGTCGCCGGTGTCTTTCTGGTCTTCAATCCGGACGGGGAGAGGTCGAGATGGGGGACTCATAAAGAGTCTGACAGCTGCACGAAGCCGAGTAATTTCAGCTTCGGTATAGGGCGCCGAGTTGAGGCGGTCCCCGTTGCTGTTGAGGAGCCAATAAGTGGCTGGTTGGTCGGGGTCCTCGATGTCGATGATGGACTGTGCGGTGGCGAGAGCCTCACGAAGTTCTTCGTGGGTGAGGTTGTCGACGAGGCGGGGAGCGAGAGGGGAGGTAGAGGTGGAAGTGGGAAAGGACATTTGGGGTGGAGTGAGTGATCCAGTGTGGAACGATGAGGTTTCGGTCGTAGCTCGCCCCCTTCTTATAACTATCCTTCTTGCTTTCGTACTCCGTTTGTACTCCGCTAGGGCTTCGTCCGCGAATACGTCATTTTCGTTGACCCACTGATTTTCCGAGTCTGGGTACCCCTTCCACTTCACGAGGTATTGGAGCTTTTTGCTCCGGCCGAAGCGCCTTGAGTCTAGAATGTGCTCCACTTCGTACTCCTCTTCCCCATCCACTAGATCCGGTGGTGGGCGTTGGAAGTTTTCCCCATGTAGGGGCGTCTCGCGATAAGGTGTGAGTAAATCGATGTGGAATACAGGGTGAATACTCCACTGCGTGGGAAGCTCCAGTTGGTAATTGACCGGTGATAGGACGCGCGTGATTTTGAATGGGCCATGCTGTCGTGCTGCCAGCTTGGCGGTTGGTTGATTGGTTCGTAAGTGTCGCCCTTCTAGCCATACTTGGTCCCCAATCTGGTACTTGGGTGTGTTCCGATGTTTGACCCATAGTGATTGAGCCTTTTTGATAAGGTTCTGGGCCTCTTTCCGTGCTTCTCGGAATTGTTGGAGTCGTGTGAACACCTGTGGGATCGGGGATGGCTTGTCGATCCAATCAGCACGCGGGTCGTATCCCATCATGAGTGAGAAAGGGGACTTCCTTGTTGCCTCGTGTGGCCAATTGTTGTGCGCGAATTCCGCCATTGGCAGGAATTGCGCCCAATTATCTTGACGCTCGTTGGTCCAGAACCGTAGATATTGTTCCAGCCATTGATTGGTCCTCTCCGATTGTCCGTCAGTTCGGGGGTGGTACGCCGTGGAGATGTTTTGGTAGATGCCGAGAATTCGGCATAGTTCGCGCGTGAACTTTGATGCAAATCTCGGGTCGCGGTCGCTGATAATTTTCGCCGGTAATCCGAATCTCCGAAACACGTGAGTGACGTACAGTGCAGCGGTTTCTTCCGCGGATATCTCCTCGTTGCATGGGATGAATACCGATGCCTTGGTGCAGTCGTGGTCGGTTATAGTGAGGATTGAATCATATCCCTGTGACTCCGGTAGTTTAGTGATGAAATCAAGGGCGATGACTTCGAATGGCTTAGCGTCAGGTGTCGGCGTGATGGGCACTAGTGGGGCTCGCGTCGGGCGGTTGTTGACTTTGTGGCGTTGACATTCCGCACAGCCTTGGACGTACTCGGTGACGTGTTTCGACATGTTTGGCCACCAGTGGTCGCGCTTGATAATCCTCGCGGTTCGCTTGATTCCCGGGTGACCGTAGACGGGGGGGTCGTGATGGTTGGCGATAACCGTGCGGATCTCCTCTGGTCCTCCGGTGATTACTCGTGCTCCTTGGTGGTACCAGACTCCTTCGATCTTCTTGAGCTTGTGCGGATCTACCCAGGGGCGTAGGGTGTTTTCGTCTTGCTCGAGGGCTTCTGGTGATTGCGTGGTGACGTTTCACGCAAATACCTTTTCAGGTAGGACGACGACTCCTTCGTTGTCTCGTTCTCCTCTATCGTAGTCGGGTCTTCGTGATAGAGCGTCTGCGCGTCCATTGTTAGTCCCTTTGATGTGGTGGATCTCGAAGTTGTATTCCATAAGTTCTAGGACTTCTCGGGCTACTTGACGACTTATCTTTTGCGGTGTCTTCCAGTGTGTAAGGTTGAGGTGGTCGGAGAAGATTTTGATCTTGTGCGGTGAGCCTGCCAGGAACGGTCTCCAGTGTCGCAGTGCCTTGACAATCGCTAAAAGTTCCAAGTCGTAGATGTCATAGTTACGTTCCGCTTCGTTTAGGGTGGCCGAGAAGTAACCGAGAGGATGCCTTTTCCCGTCTTGCTTCTTCTGTAGGAGTACTGCGCCTACTGCGTATCCCGATGCATCCACTTCGAGTTCGAATTGGTCTGTCAGTGTGGGGTGCGCGAGTACCGGTTCGCTTGTGACTAGGCGTTTGAGGGTTTGGAAGGCCGTTTCTTCGTCTTTGCCCCACGTCCACTCTGCGTCTTTGCATGTGAGTTTGTTGAGGGCTCGTGCGTATGTGGCGAAACCGCAAATGAAGAGGCGGTAAAAATTGCAGAAGCTCAAAAAGGAGCGTACTTCACGTACTTTCGTGGGTGTGGGCCAGTCGCGTATGCCAGCAATTTTTACGGGGTCCATACGAGTTACCCCCTTTTCAAGAATTACCCCCAGGTAATCCATTCGCGGTTGGTGGAAGGTACATTTGGACGGTTTGAAGTATAGGTCGTGGTCCAGTGCTACTTGAAGTACTGCACAGACGGCGTCGATGTGCGCTTGAAGGCCTACGTGTTCACGCGTTGCAATCCCTATGTCGTCCATGTAGACGCGGATGATCGTTCCCATTGCCGCGAAGACTCGGATCGTGTCGCCTAAGATGTCGTTCATCATGTTCTGGAATGTTGCCGGTGAGTTTGTAAGTCCGAAGTACATGACGAGGGGTTCGAATAGCCCGTATTTCGTTTTGAATGCGGCCTTGTGTTCGTCGCCTACTTTGATTCGTACGTTATTGTACCCCCAGCGGACGTCAAGTTTGGTGAATATGTGCCCGTCTCCGAGGTCGTTGATGAGTTCCGACATGAGAGGTAGTGGGTATTGGTTGCGCACCGTGCAGGCGTTGATTCGCCGGTAGTCTTGTACTGGTCTCAACTTTCCGTCTTTTTTCTTGATGAAGAAGAACGACGAGGCGTAAGGTGATTTTGAGGGTCGGATGTAGCCTAGTTTGAGTTGTTCGTCCAGCCATTCGCGCAGTTGTCCGTCTTCGTCTTGTGACATTGGGTAGACTTTGCAGTCGATACTGGGGGGTGTACCCGGCTTGAAGTCGATTGCATGATCCCAGGGTCGTGACGGTGGGAATTGGTGGGATGCTTCTTCACTGAAGATTTTCGCGAAGCGTTGGTATGGTTCTGGGAGGGCTTCCACGACGGCGTTTTGGTTAGCTGCGATGGCTAGTTCAGTGGCTGTGGTACGTATCTGGCATTCCTCTTCGAGTTCTTGGACAATACTTTCGGCTTCGTCTTGGGTCATCGCGCTGGCAATGGTGGTTTGCGTCTCTGTGGGGTTGATTGATCGAAGCACCACTGGAAGGGCTCCTTCGTGAATGGTGGCGTGCGCCCAGCTGATGGTTGGTTCGTAGGTTGCTAGCCAGGGGTATCCGAGAACTAAGTCCTCGTTGCCTATGTCGGTGACTAGAAATCTCATGACCTTTGAAACACCGTTGGTCTGAACGTCTAGGTCGATGAAGTGCGTAATGGACCCAGCTTTATTTTCTGTGTTGTCAATGTTCCAAATTTTCTTTGGTTTTTCGAGGGGTTGTAGTTCGAGGCCCATGCGTTTGGCGAATGCGGGCCTCATAAAATTGTCGGTGGCTCCTGAGTCGACGAGCCCTTTGATATCGGCCATAGAGTAACTTGTGCGAATCGAGACTGGAATTTGAAGCGAACGATAGCGAGTCATGATTACAGAGTTACAATTGACTGCCCTCACCCAGGCCGACGGGTTTAGGCGTCCTGAAAACCCTCTTGGGTCCAGAGATCCTTAAATACGAGGTCCTTGACCTCGTCACTTGCTCCCCTAAGTGTTTCCATCCACCCCTTGGCTTGCTCTTCAGGCGTGGTTTCTGCGCGGCGTGCTGTTACTGGTTCTTGGCCGTAGTAATCTGTCTCCACACTGCGGCTCGTGCTCGCGCGTGGTTGGAACGGTTGCCTTGGTTTTCTAGGGCGCGTGCAGTCGCGTGAGAAGTGGCCTGGGTTGTTACAGTTGTAACATATCACTTCCCTCATGTCGCGGCGTGGTCCGCTTCCCTGGTTCTGTCCTGGTCCTCCTCTTGGTGGGAAGGGCGGTCGCTGGTTCCCGCGGTTTGGGTCGCCTACTTCTGCAAGACGCGCGCGTGTTCTATCCGCTGATGTGTCCATGGCGTTCGGATCATAGCGCGGTGGCGGGAACCTGGGTGGCGCCCATTGTGGGGCGTATCCACGGTTTTGCTGAGGCCGTGGCGTTGGGGTGTTGCGAGGTGTGGTGGTGAGCCCTAGGCGCGCGCGTAGGTGAATATATTGTTTTTGCCTGCGCAGTGCTGCTTCTTTCCACTCGTTGAAGGTTTGTGGGTCGTCCAGCTCGTAAATCTTGGTGAATAGGGCTCTCGGGAGGCCCGCCGTGAACCGGTCCAGTGTTTGGCGGTCGTTGAGGCGATAGTCAGCCTTCCGCGCCAATTGTTCGAAGTTGGTGACGTACGAGTCAATATCGTCGCCAACCATCTTAAATCCCTTAGCCAGCGTTGCTTGCGCCTGCTCCTGCTCGAGTACGTTCGAGAAACGGTCCGAGAATCCGGCCGTCAGAGTGTCCCATAGAAATGGGTCGTATCGACTTCTCCCCTGGTGTAGCTCGTTGTTGAGCCATTGGAGGAATCCGAGCGTCCAGTTGGACACTCACGGGCCTTTGATGAATCCTAAGAACAGTAGGCAACGTCGATAGACGTTGGTCATGATTGGTGCCTCTGAGTTCTGTCCCCAGTATATGTGCCATTGTGTGAGGAAGGACTCGTACTCATCTCGATTTCCGTCGAATATGGTCGGGGTTTCTCCCACTAATTTGTCTGACCTGTGTGGTGCTCCCAGCGCTGGTCCTGCTGCTGGCGGTGGCGGAGGTGGTGGTCCCCCGCCAAATGGATCTCCTCCGCCTCCTCCTCCGAATTGAGGTTGTCTTCCTCCGTGCGGCGGCCTTCCATCTCCTGGTGGTCCTTGACCAAAGGGTCCTCCGCGTCTTCTGGGTGGTGGAGGTCCTCCTGCGCCTGGTGGTGGGTCGGGGACATCTGGGCCTACTGCTCTAAAGATGGCCGCGTCGTCTGCGGTCATGCGGTGTCCCGTTGCTGGGTTGATGGGGCGTAGGTAGGATTCTGCCTCTTCGGTAATTCTTCTGGCTTCTTCGAGGGCTGAGTCCTCTTGGGTGATTGTTGCCGTTGCCATATCTGCGGGTGGGCGTACTTCGATATTCTCGGGTTCGTTGATACGTAGGGACTCAGCTGTTTGTATTATTTCCCCTACTTCGGATTCTTCTTCGTTGTCGGTTTCTTCGTCGTCTCCACTAGTCTCGGATGGTGCGGGGGTTCTTGGTTCGGATGTGCTGGGTTCTTCTTCGGGTTGTCCGTCTATGCGTCCCCACTCTTCGCGTGTCGGTAGGTTCCTTGCGTCGATATCACAGTTGTAGTTTCTTCCTGCGGGTCGTATTGCGTCGTATCGGTTGTCTACAGGGTTCCAAGTAATCTCGACCCAGCACAAATTGTCAAAATTGAACTCAACGGGGCGGTATCGGGTTGGCCCCGACGCAAAGTCCACGAAGTATCCTGTTTCTCCTCGGTATTCTCTCCACCTAGCAGCTCCTAGGAATTGTGTTGGTACGTTGCGGTCTCCTCGTCGTTCGAGGGAATAAGTTCGAAAGTCTCTCCACTGGTCTCGAGTTGTGAACGCCACGTTGGAAGGATCTTGGTCTTGATGTAACGCCACCACTGACGTCAGTCCGACTTGGACACGAAAGGGCGTTCACGACTTAGCGGAATATCTCTCTTGGTCACGTGATCTGGTCACGTGATCTGGCCACGGGATACACGGCGCTTATAAGCACGTGATCCAAACGTACACTAGGGCAAGTCGCGCCACTAGGTAATCCGATGATCGATGAAGACGACTTGCTCGGAAAGAGACAAGCGAAGCACGTGTAAAGAGACGAGTAAAAGTGGTGAATTGAAGAAGACCAAGATGGCGTATCTTGGTCTTATCGAGCCACTATTTATACATGTGCGAGGATGCTTTAAAGCTCCTCTCCAATCCGAGACGACGAGTCGCGTAAGTAGCTCGAACCCTACTACCGCTATCCTAGGAATGAGTCATAGTACCGTTTACATGTGATACTACGACTGCTGACTGATGCTGAAGTCCATGACACATTACTACTTACTACGCGGTCATATTCGTAAGTAAGAGTCCGTTCTCGCGATCGTGACACACGCCCCACTCCTGATTCCATTCCCATTCCCCCACACACTGGAGAACCTTGCGAGATGCCATGCCTTCAGGGCGAGAGCAGTCGACATCCGCGCAAGTGTTTCCAGTGCAAGTCGACGGACCACTTGATCGCGCAGTGCCCTCAACGGAGGGCCAAGCAGCCGTGTCAGTGGTGTGGGAGCCGCACTCATCAATATGATGTGTGCCTCATTCGCCGGATTTCCCCTATGTCACCGGCTTACATCAACCCAGACGACCGCCCTCGGTGGTGCGGTAAGTGTTTGCTGTCACGGTACGGAGGAAAAGGACTCTTACTTACGGTGATGACCTCGTTAGTAAGCAGTAATGTGTCATGGACAGTCGCATCAGTCAGCAGGGACAGTAAAATCACATGCCAGTAAGGCATGACTCATTCCTAGGACAGCTGTAGTAGGGTTCGAGCTACTTACGCTACTAGTCGTACGAGTTCAGGAGGAGCTTTAAAGCTACCTCATACATGTATAAATAGTGGCTCGATGAGACCAAGATACGCCATCTTGGTCTTCTTCAATTCACCACTCTCATTCATCTCTTCAC
The DNA here is from genome assembly GCA_021524915.1 of Lactarius akahatsu. Classification (NCBI taxonomy): domain Eukaryota; kingdom Fungi; phylum Basidiomycota; class Agaricomycetes; order Russulales; family Russulaceae; genus Lactarius; species Lactarius akahatsu. Next base: position 226,872 of record JAKELL010000078.1, on the reverse strand, counting down.
GCGTGCTTCACTTGTCTCTCTCCAGAGCAAGTCGTCTTCATCGATCGCCGGACTACCTAGTGGCACGACTTGCCCCAGTGTATACTCAGATCACGTGCCCGCGAGCGCCGTGTATCCCGAGATCAGGTCACGTGACCTTGACGAAGATATTTCGCTAAGTCGTAAACGCCCTTTCGCAGTCCAAGTCGGACTAACGCCAGTGGTGGCGTTACATTAAGACCAAGATCCATCCACCGTGGCGTTTACAACTCGAGACCAGTGGAGAAACTTCCAAACCTACTCCCTTGAACGAAGGGGAGATCGCAACGTACCAACACAGTTCCTAGGAGCGGCTCGCTGGAGAGAATACAGAGGAGAGACCGGGTACTTCGTTGACTTCGCATCAGGCCCAACCCGATACCGTCCCGTTGAGTTCAATTTCGACCACTTGTGCTGGGTCGAAATCACTTGGAACCCCATAGACAATCACTACGACGCAGTACGCCCCGCAGGACGAAACTACAACTGCGACATCGATTCACGGAACCTGCCCATGCGCGCAGAGTGGGGACGCATAGACGGACAACCAGAAGAGGAACCAAGCACGTCTGAACCCAGAACCCCCGCACCATCAGAAACCAGCGGAGACGACGAGGAGACAAACGACGAAGAATCAGAAGTCGGGGACATAATACAAACAGCTGAGTCCCTACGCATAAACGAACCAGAAAATATCGAAGTACACCCCCCTGCAGAAATGGCCACCGCAACAATTACCGAAGTCGACACAGCCATTGAAGAAGCCCGAAGAATCACTGAAGAAGCCGAGGCATACCTACGCCCCATTAACCCCACCACCGGACACCGCATGACGGCCGATGACGCCGCCATATTCAGAGCAGTAGGACCGGACGTACCCGACCCGCCACCAGGAGCAGGCGGACCAGCACCACCAAGAAGACCCGGAGGAAACTTCGGCCAAGGACCGCCAAGAGGACCACCACACAGGGGAAGACAACCCCAATTCGGAGGCGGAGGAGGAGGAGATCCCTTCGGAGGAGGACCACCACCACCGCCACCACCAGCCGCAGGACCCGCTCCGGGGGCACCACACGGGGCAGACAAACTCGTAGGAGAACCCCCAAGCATATTCGACGGGAACCGAGATGAGTACGAGTCATTCCTCACACAGTGGCACATTTATTGGGGGCAAAACTCAGAAGCGCCGATCATGACCAACGTCTATCGGCGATGCCTGCTGTTCCTGGGATTCGTCAAAGGACCACGAGTATCCAACTGGACACTCGGATTCCTCCAGTGGCTCAACAACGAACTGCACCACGGACGCAACAGATACGACCCATTTCTATGGATACACTAACGGCGGGATTCTCCGACCGCTTCTCGAACGTCCTAAACAAGAGCAAGCGCAAGCCAACCCTAGCAAAAGGATTCAAATGATCTGGTGACGACATTGATTCGTACGTCACCAACTTCGAACAACTAGCACGAAAAGGCTGATATCGCCTCAACGACCGCCAAACACTGGACCGATTTACGGCGGGCCTTCCCGAGAGCCCTCTTCACAAAATTATACGAGTTGGACTGACCCCGCAAACCTTCAACTGAGTGGAAGGAGGGCGGCACTGCGCAGGAGACAGAAACAATACTATACCACTTTACGCGCATCGCCTAGGGACTCCAACACTACAGCCCCGTAGCACACCCACTACGCACGACCTACAGCAAAACCGGGGGTATAAGCCCCGCAGTGGGCACCACCCAGGTTCCACCACGCGTATGATCCGAACGCCATGGACACATCTGCTGACAGAACACGCGCACGACCTCGCGAAGTGGGACGACCCAAACCGCGGGAACCAACGACCACCCTTCCCACCAAGGGGAGGACCGGGACAAATCGAGGGAGCGGACCACGCCGCGACATGAGGGAAGTAATATGTTACAACTGTAACAACCCAGGCCACTTCTCACGCGACTGCACACGCCCTAGAAAACCAAGACAACCATTCCAACCACGCACGAGCACAAGTCGCAGGCGCAGAAACCGACTACTACCAAGAACCAGTAACAGCACGCCGCGCAGAAACCACACCACAAGAACAAGCGAAGGAATGGATGGAAACGCTGAGAGGGAGCTAGTGATGAGGTTAAGGACCTCGTATTCAAGGATCTCTGGACCCAAGAGGGTTTTCAGGACGCCTGAACCCATCGGCCTGGGTGAGGGCAGGTTAATTGTAACTCTGTAATCATGACTCGCTATCGTTCGCTTCGAATTCCAGTCTCGATTCGCACAAGTTACTCTATGGCCGATATCAAAGGGCTCGTTGACTCAGGAGCCACCGACAATTTCATAAGACCCGCATTCGCCAAACGCATGGGCCTCGGGTTACAAACCCTTGAGAAACCAAAGAAAATTTGGAATATTGACAACACGGAAAATAAAGCTGGGTCCATTACGCACTTCATCGATCTAGACGTCCAGACCAACAACATCTCTAAGGTCATGAGATTCCTCGTTACCGACATAGGAAACGAAGACCTAGTGCTCGGATATCCCTGGCTGGCAACCTACGAACCAACTATCAGTTGGGCGCACGCCACCATCCACGAAGAAACCCTCCCGGTAGTGCTTCGATCAATCAACCCCGCAGAAGCGCAAACTACTATCGCCAGCGCAATGACTCAAGACGAAGCCGAAAACATTGTCCAAGAGCTCGAAGAGGAGTGCCAGATACGTACCACAGCTACCGAACTCGCCATCGCAGCTAATCAGAACACCGTTGTGGAAGCCCTCCCAGAACCATATCAGCGTTTCGCGAAGATCTTTAGCGAGGAAGCCTCCCACCGATTTCCACCATCGCGACCTTGGGACCACGCAATCGACTTTCAACCGGGCACACCCCCCAGTATCGACTGTAAAGTATATCCAATGTCACAAGACGAAGATGGACAACTACGCGAATGGCTAGACGAACAACTCAAACTAGGCTACATCCGACCCTCAAAGTCACCCTACGCCTCATCATTCTTCTTCATCAAGAAAAAAGGACGGAAAACTGAGACCAGTACAAGACTACCGGCGAATCAACGCCTGCACGGTGCGCAACCAATACCCACTACCTCTCATGTCGGAACTCATCAACGACCTCGGAGACGGGCACATATTCACCAAACTCGACGTCCGCTGGGGGTACAACAACGTACGAATCAAAGAAGGCGACGAACACAAGGCCGCGTTCAAAACAAAATACGGCTTATTCGAACCCCTCGTCATGTACTTTGGACTTACAAACTCACCGGCAACATTCCAGAACATGATGAATGACATCTTAGGCGACACGATCCGAGTCTTTGCGGCAATGGGAACGATCATCCGCGTCTACATGGACGACATCGGAATCGCAACGCTGAACACGTAGGCCTTCAAGCACACATCGACGCCGTCTGCGCAGTACTTCAAGTAGCACTGGACCATGACCTATACTTCAAACCGTCCAAATGCACCTTCCACCAACCGCGAATGGATTACCTGGGGGTAATTCTTGAAAAGGGGGTGACTCGCATGGACCCCGTAAAAATTGCTGGTATACGCGACTGGCCCACACCCACGAAGGTACGAGACGTACGCTCCTTTCTGGGCTTCTGCAATTTTTACCGCCTCTTCATTCGCGGTTTCGCCACATACGCACGAGCCCTCAACAAACTCACACGCAAAGACGCAGAGTGGACGTGGGGCAAAGACGAAGAAACGGCCTTCCAAACCCTCAAACGCCTAGTCACAAGCGAACCGGTACTCGCACATCCCACGCTGACAGACCAATTCGAACTCGAAGTAGACGCATCGGGATACGCAGTAGGCGCAGTACTCCTACAGAAGAAGCAAGACGGGAAAAGGCACCCCCTCGGCTACTTCTCGGCCACCCTAAACGAAGCGGAACGCAACTATGACATCTATGACCTGGAACTCCTGGCGATCGTCAAAGCACTACGACACTGGAGACCATTCCTGGCAGGATCCCCCCACAAAATCAAAATCTTCTCGGATCACCTCAACCTTACGCACTGGAAAACGCCGCAAAAGATAAGTCGTCGCGTAGCTCGAGAGGTCTTGGAACTCATGGAATACGACTTCGAGATCCATCACATCAAAGGGACCAACAACGGCCGTGCGGACGCACTATCACGAAGACCCGACTACGACCGAGGAGAACACGACAATGAAGGAGTCGTCGTCCTACCCGAAAAGGTATTCGTGCGAAACATCACCACACAGTCACCAGAAACCCTGGAACAGGACGAAAACACCCTACGCCCCTGGGTAGACCCGCACAAACTCAAAAAGGTCGATGGGATTTAGTACCACCAAGGCACACGAGTAGTTACTGGAGGCCCAGAAGAAATCCGCACGGTTATCGCCAACCACCACGACCCCCCTGTCTACGGTCACCCCGGAATCAAACGAACAGCGAGAATCATCGAACGCGACCACTGGTGGCCGAATATGCTGAAGGCACAGTCACCGAATACGTCAAGGCTGCGCGGAATGTCAACGCCACAAGGTCAACAACCGCCCGACAAAGGCTCCGCTAGTACCCATCACGCCGACACCTGATGCTAAGCCATTCGAAACCATCGCGCTCGACTTCATTACTAAACTACCGGAGTCACAGGGACACGATTCGATCCTCACCGTGACTGACCACGACTGCACAAAGGCATCGGTATTTATCCCCTGTAAAGAAGAAATATCGGCGGAAGAAACAGCGGCACTGTACGTCACTCACGTATTTCGGAGATTCGGATTACCGGCGAAAATCATCAGCGACCGAGACCCGAGATTCGCATCGAAATTCACACGCGAACTATGCCGAATCCTCGGCATCTACCAAAACATCTCCACGGCATACCACCCCCGGACCGACGGACAATCGGAAAGAACCAATCAATGGCTGGAACAATACCTACGGTTCTGGACCAACGAGCGTCAAGATAATTGGGCGCAATTCCTACCAATGGCGGAATTCGCGCATAACAATTGGCCACACGAGGCAACAAGGAAGTCCCCGTTTTCACTCATGATGGGATACGACCCACGCGCTGATTGGATCGATAAGCCATCCCCTATCCCACAGGTGCTCACGCGACTCCAGCAATTCCGAGATGCACGGAAAGAGGCCCAAAACCTTATCAAAAAGGCACAATCGCTGTGGATCAAACACCGAGATACGCCCAAATACCAAGTGGGAGACCAAGTATGGCTGGAAGGACGACACCTCCGAACCAATCAACCAACAGGCCAAACTCGCGGCACGACGGCATGGGCCATTCCAAATCACACGAGTCTTATCACCGGTCAACTATCAACTCCAACTTCCCACGCAGTGGAGCATCCACCCCGTATTCCACATCGATTTGCTCACACCTTATCGCGAGACGCCCATGCATGGGAAAAACTTTCAACGACCACCACCGGATTTAGTAGACGGAGAAGAGGAATATGAAGTGGAGCGCATTCTAGACTCCAGAAGATTCGGCCGGAACAAGAGACTACAATACCTCGTGAAATGGAAGGGGTACCCAGACTCGGAAAATCAGTGGGTCAACAAAGATGACGTATTCGCTGATGAAGCCATAGCGGAGTACGAGCGGAGTTCAACCGCAGCCAGGATACATATAAACCGGACATATGACGCTAAGTCGTCCCCATCCCTTCACACTGGACTCCCCACTAAACTCGAAATGTCTCTTCCCGCTTCCTCCTCTTCCTCCTCTCTCGCTGCCCGCCTCGCCGACAGCCTCACCCACGAAGAACTCAAGGCGGCCCTCAACAACGTGCAATCCATCATCGACGTCGAGGATCCAGACCAGCCTGCCACGTATTGGCTTACCAGCCCGAACGGCGACCACCTCAACACCGCCCCGTACACCGACGCCGAAATTACTCGGCTTCGTACAGCTGTCGGACTCTTTGCGAGTCCCCCATCTCGACCTCTCCCCGTACGCATCAAATCCCAAACGGAAGAAGACGCCCGCGACCCTGAAATGGCAGGAGTGGATGAAGACGCGGAACTGGAGACCGTCGGCGGAGGATTGGAAACGACGGCAGCTGGCAGTAGCAGCGGCCAGGTGAGCAATCATCTATCACCGACGCCGCCAACACACAGAGATGCTGAGAGGGCCGTATACGAAGCAGTAGAAGGGACGCTGAAGGAATGGTACCCCGTTGAGCAACCTTATCTCATCACTGCCACCGACTCTGACGACCCTCGGGAAACTCCATACGCCTGTGACACCACGGGCCGCCCCATATACCGTGGCGGCGTGGTGGTGGACACCCAAGACTCCACCCTGCCCGCCGTTCGCCTCCGATACCTCGGGGGTTCGTCACGAGTCGCCCCCCACGGATACAAGCACAACCGAGGGGACGACTTCGTCCACTACCCCATCACCGACGCTCAAGGGGTCACCCGCCAAGCGTCCTATATCCAAGTCATAGCCGGGCCAGACCCCCTCGTCCTCGGGCTCGTAGAAGACAGCGACAAAGTTTACAGTCGCCCCCTTTACGCCGAGCCACACGTTCGGGAAACCGGCAAGCCCCATTACTCTCCAGAAGACTTATTCGCCCTCGTCGGAGGGCACAGCAACCAACACAGGGTGGATCGCGCGGTGAACGAGTTGAGGGACATAGGGCTTAAAGCTGAGTTGACCAGGTTCCGTGCCTACCGACACGAGGCTGAGAGGATGGAGCAGCGACTCCACGCGCTAGCTCAGGCGCTCGGAGGGGTCCAGTCGGAACTAGCCCGTTGCAAGTTCCGGCTGGAGATGGCCAACACGCTGGATCGAATCACGGAGAGGCAGGAGGCATGGGTTGGAGGGATAGGCCCCACTCGGCGCCGTGGTCGTCGCGGCTGAAAAGGGGGTGATGTCACGGTACGGAGGAAAAGGACTCTTACTTACGGTGATGACCTCGTTAGTAAGCAGTAATGTGTCATGGACAGTCGCATCAGTCAGCAGGGACAGTAAAATCACATGCCAGTAAGGCATGACTCATTCCTAGGACAGCTGTAGTAGGGTTCGAGCTACTTATGCTACTAGTCGTACGAGTTCAGGAGGAGCTTTAAAGCTACCTCATACATGTATAAATAGTGGCTCGATGAGACCAAGATACGCCATCTTGGTCTTCTTCAATTCACCACTCTCATTCATCTCTTCACGCGTGCTTCACTTGTCTCTCTCCAGAGCAAGTCGTCTTCATCGATCGCCGGACTACCTAGTGGCACGACTTGCCCCAGTGTATACTCAGATCACGTGCCCGCGAGCGCCGTGTATCCCGAGATCAGGTCACGTGACCTTGACGAAGATATTTCGCTAAGTCGTAAACGCCCTTTCGCAGTCCAAGTCGGACTAACGCCAGTGGTGGCGTTACACAAAGTCTACCCGCTCAATCAAGCGGAAGACAAAGCCTTGGAAGAATTCTTGGATGAACAACTGGCAAAAGGATACATCAGACCGTCCAAATCACAGTACGCAGCCCCCTTCTTCTTCGTCAAAAAGAAGGACGGAAAACTACGCCCGGTGCAGGACTACAGAGAACTCAACGCATGGACCATACGCAACCAATATCCCCTACCACTCATACCCCAGCTAATCGCAGACCTCAGTGGGGGGTGGATATTCTCGAAATTCGACGTCCGGTGGGGATATACCAACATCAGAATCAAGCCCGGCGACGAACACAAAGCGGCATTCAAAACCAAACGAGGATTCTTCGAACCCCTGGTGATGTATTTCAGGATGACAAATGCACCGGCAACTTTCCAAGCCATGATGAACTGGACCTTCGCCCCCCTCATTGAACACCACGAGAAGAAAGGAACTATCATTCGTGTGTACATGGACGACATCGGGGTAGCCACGGCTACAACGAAAGAAGCACATACGGAAGCCATCCACGACATCCTAGACCTGTTGGAACAAAACGACCTCTACCTCAAACTGGACAAATGCACATTCCACTCAGACACCCTCGATTACCTGGGGGTAATCATTAAGAAGGGGGTGATTCGCATGGACCCTGTCAAGATCTCCGGAATCCGCGAATGGCCGGTCCCCAAAAACGTCAAACAGGTACGATCATTCCTAGGATTCTGCAACTTTTACCGCGCTTTCATCCGAGGTTTTGCCACACACGCACGACCGCTCAACAAACTTACACGCAAAGACACGGAATGGCAATGGGGAACAGAACAACAAACAGCGTTCAACAAGCTCAAAACCCTTGTAACGGAAGAACCAGTGCTCAAACACCCGGAATTAGACAAACCGTTCGAACTAGAAGTCGACGCCTCGGGATACGCAGTGGGAGCAGTACTACTCCAACGCGATAAGGACAACAAACGACACCCGATCGCCTACTACTCCAACACCCTCAACGCAGCAGAAAGGAACTACGACATCTACGACCTGGAACTGTTAGCCATCGTCAAAGCACTGAGGAACTGGAGACCCTACCTTGCCGGATCACCCCACAAGATCAAAGTGTTCTCCGACCACATGAACCTGCAATACTGGAGATCCCCACAAAAAATAAGTAGGCGGGTAGCAAGGGAAGTACTGGAACTCTCCGAATATGACATAGAGATTCACCACATCAAGGGAACGGCGAACGGGAGAGCGGATGCCTTGTCAAGGAGACCCGACTACGACCAAGGAGAGCACGACAACGAACAAGTCACAGTGCTCCCGGACCACATATTCGTCAGAGCTGCAACAATCGACACAACGGACAACCCAACACGCATGAGCGCAACGATCTCTGTGGAAGAAATGCAACCCACGTACCCAGTATACACCCAGGACAACAGCATTGTCGCGAAATGGGTAGACCCCCACAAACTCAAACGCATCGAAGACACCTGGTACAAGGAGGGGCGGAGAGTAGTCACAGGCGACGCCCACGAACGAAAGCGTATTATACAAGCCCACCACGACACCCTCGCGTACAGACACCCGGGAATCAGCCGAACCATCAAACTAATCGAAAGATACTACTGGTGGCCAGGACTCCAGCAAGAGGCACAGGATTACGTTAAAGGATGCGCCGACTGTCAACGAATCAAGGTCAACAACAAACCAACACGCGCACCTCTGCAACCGATATTCCCAAAACCGGAAGCAACCCCGTTCGAAGTCATAGCCCTAGATTTCATCACCAAATTACCCCAATCGAACGGCTGCGACTCCATACTAACAGTAACGGACCACGACTGCTCTAAAGCGGCAATATTCATCCCGTGCCTAGAAGAGATTAGCGCAGAAGGAACGGCAGCCCTGTACGTGACACATGTTTTTCCCAGATTCGGACTGCCAGCGCGCATCATCAGCGATCGAGACCCCAGATTCGCGTCAAAGTTCATCCGCGAACTATGCCGAATACTCGGCATAGAACAAAACATCTCCACCGCATACCACCCCAGAACTGACGGCCAATCGGAACGAACCAACCAGTGGCTAGAACAATACCTGAGATTTTGGGTGAACGAACGACAGGATGACTGGACACAATACCTACCGATGGCGGAATTCACGCATAACAACTGGCCCAACGAATCAACCAAGGAATCCCCGTTCAACGTCCTCATGGGGTACAACCCACGTGCTGATTGGATCGATCGACCATCCCCTATTCCGCAAGTGGCGCTACGAGCGCAGCAATTCAAGGAGGCTAGAACGCACGCCCAGGAACTGATGATCAAAGCGCAGCAGAGCTGGATCAAACACAAGGACACCCCAAAATACCAAATAGGGGACCTCGTGTGGCTTGAAGGGCGCCACCTACGTACCAACCAACCAACGGCAAAACTCGCGCCCCGAAGACATGGACCCTTCCAGATCATCCAGGTGATGTCCGCAGTCAATTACCGTCTAGAACTTCCCACGCAGTGGAGCATTCACCCAGTATTTCACACGGACCTCCTCACTCCGTACAAAGAAACTCCCACACACGGACCAAACTATCAGCGCCCACCGCCGGATCTAGTAGACGGAGAAGAAGAATACGAGGTTGAGAAGATTCTAGACTCCCGGCGATTCGGCAGGACAAGGAAGTTGCAATATTTGGTCAAATGGCGCGGATACCCGGACTCGGACAACCAGTGGGTCTCCAAGGATGACGTATTCGCAGATGAAGCAATTCGGGAATTCAAACGTTCAAACCCCGCCAGGGAAACACATATAAGCGCAGGAAAATCCCAAGAGACGTCCCCATCTCCTTCACCCACTCTCCTACATACTCATGTCCTCATCCCCAGTCCAAGTACACTATGTCCTCGACGACCTACTCCCAATCTCAGTACAACCTACCCTCATCGTTCAAAACGCGCCATCATCACCCCTGTCGCTTCCCCAGTCCATTCACAACGGAGACAGTCGTCCACCTACCCCCGTACCATCCCTCCTTCCTTCACCAACCACTACAAGAGTTGGTTCAAGAGATCCTTCGCCGATCCACATGCCAACGTCCGCGGGACCCGATACGGACGAGACTCCGATTCAAGAGGACCGGGACTTCGACCGGTACCTATCAGAGGAACATTGCCCTCTACACCAACACCTCACTTACGGCAACCACCTCACCACCACGCACAACGAAACCCCTCCGTTATGCACCACGGACGGGGAGCCAATACGTATGCCGAAAGCTGCTCGACCCAAGGTCCGCATCTACCGTGCGGAAGAACACAGCCCGGTTTCCCGACGCCAAGTGGAGACTCCTCCACCCCTCGGGTTCCAGTTCAACAGGGGAGTACACTATATCCCTTTCCAGATCCGCGATGCTCAGGACCGGCTGCACCCAGCTCGGTATACGCAGCTCATCCTCACGGCGGACCCCTTTGTCCTCGCCTACAGGAGAGGCAGCGACCAGCAATACGGCAAGCCGGTGCACGCCGCTCCCAACTACGACTACCCCCGAGACGCCGCATACTGCGACGACGACCTGATCTTCTTAGATCAGCGCAGCATCATGCGGGAGTCGGTAGACCGCGCCCTCACGGGCATGAAGGATCTCACACTGACAGCGGAGGTCCACCGCTATCGCTGCGCCCAGGCGGGGGTGGAAGCGAAGGAGTCGGAGTTGGCACGGCTGACGGAGGAGCTAGACAAGGTTGCCAGGGTAAGACGCGAATGCGTGCTTCGCCTCCAGCGAGCCAACACGATCACGCGTATCGAGGCGGAACGGGATTCTTACCGCCCCGGATTGGAAGCAGGGCAGCAGGTTGCGGCGCAGAGGGAGGCGGCGGCACAGCGGGGTCGAGCTGGGGCTTGACCATAAGAAGGGGGTGATGTTACGATTCGGATTGATCGGCGCCTCGGGCCAGGAAGTGGACACTGACGCGTCGACTATGACATCGCCGTCAGCAGAATATCGTCATGGACTTGTAGGATCAGTCAGCCGGGTAAGCTCCGGCGCATGTGATTGTACGATAACGGATCGGATCTCGGAATGACTCGTAGTGACTCATAACTAGGATAGCTGTACTAGGGTTCGTGGTACTTACGCTACTGGCTAGTTAGTATTCGAGCGATGCTTCAAAGCCCGCGTGTAACTGTATAAGTAGATAGGTGCGAAGACCAAGAACGGCATCTTGGTCTTCTTCCAATACCACTATCATCTACTCGTCTCTAGCTAAGAGGTCTTCCCCTCTTAAGTGAGTGTCCGGCATATCCCTCATAGACCAAGGGATCTCCGTGACTTACCCCGTGTACTGTCCCTTCGTGGATCAGTGGAATATCCCGCCGACACCGCAGCATATCAAGTCTTCCTGTATCGCAACGACCGAGTAGCGTCCCCTTACCACACGTTCTACATCATCGATAGTATCACGTGGGCTAACGCTCAGTATATCGATCACATCCCTGTGGGAGTACCACAACTTGAAGACCTTCACGCATACTTCGGACAGGACGAAAGCCTCCAACCCCACCCAGCCTTCTACGCAGACACCTTCGCCAATCACAACTACCGACGTGTACGGATCGCCACTAAGCAAGAAGCCTAAGTCAGGCAAACGTCCGTGGTAGACGTTACAACGACCTATACTTCAAACCGTCCAAATGTACCTTCCACCAACCGCGAATGGATTACCTGGGGGTAATTCTTGAAAAGGGGGTAACTCGTATGGACCCCGTAAAAATTGCTGGCATACGCAACTGGCCCACACCCACGAAAGTACGTGAAGTACGCTCCTTTTTGGGCTTCTGCAATTTTTACCGCCTCTTCATTCGCGGTTTCGCCACATACGCACGAGCCCTCAACAAACTCACACGCAAAGACGCAGAGTGGACGTGGGGCAAAGACGAAGAAACGGCCTTCCAAACCCTCAAACGCCTAGTCACAAGCGAACCGGTACTCGTGCACCCCACACTGACAGACCAATTCGAACTCGAAGTGGATGCATCGGGATACGCAGTAGGCGCAGTACTCCTACAGAAGAAGCAAGACGGGAAAAGACATCCTCTCGGTTACTTCTCGGCCACCCTAAACGAAGCGGAACGCAACTATGACATCTACGACTTGGAACTTTTGGCGATTGTCAAGGCACTGCGACACTGGAGACCGTTCCTGGCAGGCTCACCGCACAAGATCAAAATCTTCTCCGACCACCTCAACCTTACACACTGGAAGACACCGCAAAAGATAAGTCGTCGAGTAGCCCGAGAAGTCCTAGAACTTATGGAATACGACTTCGAGATCCACCACATCAAAGGGACTAACAATGGACGCGCAGACGCTTTATCACGAAGACCCGACTACGATAGAGGAGAACGAGACAACGAAGGAGTCGTCGTCCTACCGGAAAAGGTATTTGCGCGAAACGTCACCACGCAATCACCAGAAACCCTCGAGCAAGACGAAAACACCCTACGCCCCTGGGTAGATCCGCACAAGCTCAAGAAGATCGAAGGAGTCTGGTACCACCAAGGAGCACGAGTAATCACTGGAGGCCCAGAGGAGATCCGCACGGTTATCGCCAACCATCACGACCCCCCCGTCTACGGTCACCCGGGAATCAAGCGAACTGCGAGGATTATCGAACGCGACCACTGGTGGCCAAACATGTTGAAACACGTCACCGAGTACGTCCAAGGCTGTGCGGAATGTCAACGCCACAAAGTCAATAACCACCCAACGCGAGCCCCACTAGTACCCATCACGCCGACACCTGACGCTAAGCCATTCGAGGTCATCGCCCTTGACTTCATCACTAAACTACCGGAGTCACAGGGATATGATTCAATCCTCACCATAACTGACCACGACTGCACCAAAGCATCAGTATTCATCCCCTGCAACGAGGAGATATCCGCGGAAGAAACCGCTGCACTGTACGTCACTCACGTATTTCGGAGATTCGGATTACCGGCGAAAATTATCAGTGACCGCGACCCAAGATTCGCATCAAAATTCACACGCGAATTATGCCGAATCCTCGGCATCTACCAAAACATCTCCACGGCGTACCACCCACGAACAGACGGACAATCAGAACGCACCAATCAGTGGCTCGAACAATACCTCCGGTTCTGGGCCAACGAGCGCCAAGATAACTGGGCGCAATTCCTACCTATGGCAGAATTCGCGCACAACAATTGGCCACATGAAGCCACAAGGAAGTCCCCGTTCTCACTTCTAATGGGATACGACCCTCGCGCTGATTGGATCGATAAGCCGTCACCAATCCCACAGGTTCTCACAAGACTCCAACAGTTCCGAGACGCACGAAAGGAGGCCCAGAACCTTATCCAAAAGGCACAATCTCTGTGGATCAAACACCGCAACACACCCAAATATCAAATAGGAGATCAGGTATGGCTGGAGGGGAAGCACCTCCGAACCAATCAACCGACGGCTAAACTTGCGGCACGGCGACACGGCCCATTCCGAATCACACGAGTCCTATCACCGGTCAATTACCAACTCCAACTTCCCACGCAGTGGAGTATTCACCCCGTGTTCCACATCGATTTACTCACACCTTATCGCGAGACGCCCCTGCATGGGGAAAACTTCCAACGCCCGCCACCGGATCTAGTGGATGGAGAAGAGGAGTATGAAGTGGAGCACATTCTAGACTCCAGGAGATTCGGCCGGAGCAAGAAATTGCAATACCTCGTGAAATGGAAGGGATACCCGGACTCGGAGAACCAGTGGGTCAACAAAAGTGACGTATTCGCTGACGAAGCCATAGCGGAGTACGAGCGGAGTTCACCCGCCGCCAGAACACATATAAACCGGATGAGCGACGCTAAGTCAACCCCATCCCCTCACACTGGATTCCTCACTCAATCAGCAATGTCCTTTTCCACTGCCGCCTCTACCGCCCCTCTCGCTGCCCGTCTCATTGACAGCCTCACCCATGAAGAGCTCCGAGAGGCCCTCACCCACGCGCAGTCCATCACCGACGTCGAAGAACCCGACCAACCCGCTACCTACTGGCTCACCAACAGCCGTGGGGACCGTCTCAACACCGCGCCGTACACGGAGGCCGAGATTACTCGGCTTCGCGCAGCTGTCGGGCTCTTTGCGAGTCCCCCACTTCGACCTCTCCCAGTCCGAGTCAAGCAACAAGAGGAAGAAGAAGACGCCAGCCACGCTGCGGTGGCAGGAGTGGATGAAGAACCGACCCTGGAGACCGCACGCGGACCAGTGGAGGCAGCAGCAGCTAGCGGTAGCAGCGGCACGACGAGCGTGCATCCTCATTCGACGTCGCCAACATACCGCGACACTGAGAGAGCAGTGTACGAGGCAGTAGAAGGAACGTTAAGGGAGTGGTACCCAGTTGAGCAGCCTTACCTCATCACGGCCACCGACTCTGACGACCCCCGCGAAACCCCATACACCTGCGACACCACGGGGCGACCCTTGTATCGCGCCGGAGTCGTCGTCGACACCGAGAGCCGAACACTCCCCGCCGTCCGCCTCCGCTACCTGGGAGGCAACACTCGCACCGCCCCACATGGCTACAAACACAATCGGGGGGACGACTTCGTCCACTACCCCATCACCGACGCACAGGGGGTAACGCGCCAGGCGACCTTCGTACAGGTAGTCACCGGCCCCGACCCTCTTGTGCTGGGCCTCGTCGACGACAGCGACAAGGTCTACAGCCGGCCCCTGTACGCGGAACCTCAAGTACGCGAGGCAGGAAAGCCCCACTACGCCCCCGAAGACCTATACGCCCTCGTCGGCGGACATAGCAATCAGCACAGGATGGATCGGGCATTGAACGAGTTGAAGGACGTAGGGCTCAAGGCCGAGGTGACCCGCTTCCACGCTTACCGGCACGAGGCCGAGCGGATGGAGCAGAGGCTTCACGCCTTGGCACAGGCACTTGGAGGGGTGCAAGCGGAACTCGCCCGCTGTAAGTTCCGCCTCGAGATGGCTAACGTGTTGGATCGGGTTATGGAGCGACAGGAGGCTTGGATGGGAGGTATCGGCCCCACTCGGCGCCGTGGTCGTCGCGGCTGAAAAGGGGGTGATGTTACGGTACGCAGAGAAGTGGACTCTTACCTACGGTTATGACCACGTAGTAAGCAGTAATGAGTCATGGACAAGTAGGAATCAGTCAGCCGTAGTAGAATCACATGCCGATGTGGCATGTACTTATCACATGGTAGTTATAGTAGGGTTCGAGCTACTTACGCTACTAGTCACACAACTTCAAGGGGAGCTTTAAAGCGTCCTCGTACATGTATAAATAGTGGTTCGATAAGGCCAAGATTCGCCATCTTGGTCTTCTTCAATTCACCACTCTTACTCGTCTCTTTACGCGTGCTTCGCTTGTCTCTTTCCGAGCAAGTCGTCTTCATCGATCATCGGATTACCTAGTGGCGCGACTTGCCCTAGTGTACGTTTGGATCACGTACTTATAAGCGCCGTGTATCCCGTGACCAGACCACGTGACCAGATCACGTGACCAGGAGAGATATTCCGCTAAGTCGTGAACGCCCTTTCGTGTCCAAGTCGGACTAACGTCAGTGGTGGCGTTACATCTCGGCCACCCTAAACGAAGCGGAACGTAACTATGACATCTACGACTTGGAACTTTTAGCGATTGTCAAGGCACTACGACACTGGAGACCGTTCCTGGCAGGCTCACCGCACAAGATCAAAATCTTCTCCGACCACCTCAACCTTACACACTGGAAGACACCGCAAAAGATAAGTCATCGAGTAGCCCGAGAAGTCCTAGAACTTATGGAATACGACTTCGAGATCCACCACATCAAAGGGACTAACAATGGACGCGCAGACGCTCTATCACGAAGACCCGACTACGATAGAGGAGGACGAGACAACGAAGGAGTCGTCGTCCTACCTGAAAAGGTATTTGCGCGAAACGTCACCACGCAATCACCAGAAGCCCTCGAGCAAGACGAAAACACCCTACGCCCCTGGGTAGATCCGCACAAGCTCAAGAAGATCGAAGGAGTCTGGTACCACCAAGGAGCACGAGTAATCACTGGAGGCCCAGAGGAGATCCGCACGGTTATCGCCAACCATCACGACCCCCCCGTCTACGGTCACCCGGGAATCAAGCGAACCGCGAGGATTATCGAGCGCGACCACTGGTGGCCAAACATGTTGAAACATGTCACCGAGTACGTCCAAGGCTGCGCGGAATGTCAACGCCACAAAGTCAACAACCGCCCGACACGAGCCCCACTAGTACCCATCACGCCGACACCTGACGCTAAGCCATTCGAAGTCATCGCCCTTGACTTCATCACTAAACTACCGGAGTCACAGGGATATGATTCAATCCTCACCATAACTGACCACGACTGCACCAAGGCATCAGTATTCATCCCCTGCAACGAGGAGATATCCGCGGAAGAAACCGCTGCACTGTACGTCACTCACGTGTTTCGGAGATTCGGATTACCGGCGAAAATTATCAGCGACCGCGACCCGAGATTTGCATCAAAGTTCACGCGCGAACTATGCCGAATTCTCGGCATCTACCAAAACATCTCCACGGCGTACCACCCCCGAACTGACGGACAATCGGAGAGGACCAATCAATGGCTGGAACAATATCTACGGTTCTGGACCAACGAGCGTCAAGATAATTGGGCGCAATTCCTGCCAATGGCGGAATTCGCGCACAACAATTGGCCACACGAGGCAACAAGGAAGTCCCCTTTCTCACTCATGATGGGATACGACCCGCGTGCTGATTGGATCGACAAGCCATCCCCGATCCCACAGGTGTTCACACGGCTCCAACAATTCCGAGAAGCACGGAAAGAGGCCCAGAACCTTATCAAAAAGGCTCAATCACTATGGGTCAAACATCGGAACACACCCAAGTACCAGATTGGGGACCAAGTATGGCTAGAAGGGCGACACTTACGAACCAATCAACCAACCGCCAAGCTGGCAGCACGACGGCATGGCCCATTCAAAATCACGCGCGTCCTATCACCGGTCAATTACCAACTGGAGCTTCCCACGCAGTGGAGTATTCACCCTGTATTCCACATCGATTTACTCACACCTTATCGCGAGACGCCCCTACATGGGGAAAACTTCCAACGCCCACCACCGGATCTAGTGGATGGGGAAGAGGAGTACGAAGTGGAGCACATTCTAGACTCAAGGCGCTTCGGCCGGAGCAAAAAGCTCCAATACCTCGTGAAGTGGAAGGGGTACCCAGACTCGGAAAATCAGTGGGTCAACGAAAATGACGTATTCGCGGACGAAGCCCTAGCGGAGTACAAACGGAGTGCGAAAGCAAGAGGGATAGTTATAAGAAGGGGGCGAGCTACAACCGAAACCTCATCGTTCCACACTGGATCACTCACTCCACCCCAAATGTCCTTTCCCACTTCCACCTCTACCTCCCCTCTTGCTCCCCGCCTCGTCGACAACCTCACCCACGAAGAACTTCGTGAGGCTCTCGCCACCGCACAGTCCATCATCGACATCGAGGACCCCGACCAGCCAGCCACTTACTGGCTCCTCAACAGCAACGGGGACCGCCTCAACTCGGCGCCCTACACCGAAGCCGAAATTACTCGGCTTTGTGCAGCTGTCGGACTCTTTACGAGTCCCCCATCTCGACCTCTCCCCGTCCGGGTCGAAGACCAGAAAGACACCAGCGACCTTGAAGTGGCAGGAGTGGATGAGGAACAGGCCCTGGAGACCACCCACGGAGCAGTGGCAGCGAGAGCAGCTGGCAGCGGCAGCAGCGCGGAAGGCGTGTACGCTCATCAAACGCCGACAGCACACCACGATGCTGAAGGAGCAGTGTACGAAGCGGTCGAAGGGGCTCTGAGGGAGTGGTACCCAGCTGAGCAACCCTACCTCATCACCGCCACCGATACTGATGACCCCCGTGAAACTCCCTACGCGTGCGACACCACGGGTCGCCCCCTCTACCGAGGCGGGGTTGTCGTCGATACGGAGGCGAACCCCCTCCCCGCCGTTCGCCTCCGGTACCTCGGAGGCACCACACGTTCAGCTCCCCACGGCTACAAGCACAACCGCAGGGACGACTTCATTCACTATCCCATCACCAACGCCCAGGGAGTCACACGCCAGGCCACATTCGTGCAAGTAGTCGGGGGACCAGACCCCCTCGTACTAGGCCTTGTCGACGACAGCGACAAGGTTTACAGCCGCCCCTTATATGCGGAACCGCAAGTACGTGAAGCGGGCAAGCCTCACTACACCCCGGAAGACCTGTACACCCTGGTAGCCGGGCACAGTAACCAGCACTGTACGGATCGGGCGGTAAACGAGTTGAGGGACGTGGGGCTCAAGGCGGAACTAACCCGATTCCGCGCCTATCGGCACGAGGCAGAGAGGATGGAGCAGCGGCTCCACGCACTGGCTCAGGCGCTTGGTGGGGTGCAGGCGGAACTCGCCCGGTGCAAGTTTAGGCTGGAGATGGCTAACGTATTAGATCGAATCACGGAGCGGCAGGAGGCATGGGTCGGTGGCATCGGACCCACTCGGCGCCGCGGGCGTCGCAGCTGAAAAGGGGGTGATGTCACGATCGCGAGAACGGACTCTTACTTACGAATATGACCGCATAGTAAGTAGTAATGTGTCATGGACATTATCATCAGTCAGCAGTCGTAGTATCACATGTAAACGGTACTATGACTCATTCCTAGGATAGCGGTAGTAGGGTTCGAGCTACTTACGCGACTCGTCGTCTCGGATTGGAGAGGAGCTTTAAAGCATCCTCGCATATGTATAAATAGTGGCTCGATAAGACCAAGATACGCCATCTTGGTCTTCTTCAATTCACCACTTTTACTCGTCTCTTTACGCGTGCTTCGCTTGTCTCTTTCCGAGCAAGTCGTCTTCATCGATCATCGGATTACCTAGTGGCGCGACTTGCCCTAGTGTACGTTTGGATCACGTGCTCATAAGCGCCGTGTATCCCGTGACCAGATCACGTGACCAAGAGAGATATTCCGCTAAGTCGTGAACGCCCTTTCGTGTCCAAGTCGGACTGACGTCAGTGGTGGCGTTACATGTCATGTACATATGTGATGTCATAGATAAGAGAATACAAGAAGTCCGAGATTGTAAAGATCAAAAATAATCTAATCTACAAGTCCTGTATATCTAATCTAAAGCAGTCCGTTATCTGCGTGTCCATTTGAGCCGCTAAGTGCGCACAGGTCACTTATCAACACCCATCCCACATTCTACCCTGATTCTCCTGTGAACAGGAACTTCTTCCCTTGAAGGATTGCCACCAAGTCTGAGGCCTAAGTCAGGCAAGTGTCCATGGTAGATGCTACATCATAGCTATGCCATTTCTGCACCAATTGACACCAAAACAAATTCCCCTGGATCACACCTTCAAGATCTACAAGCCAAATACAAAAAGACACATGAAATCAGCAGGTTGACCCACTGTGAACACTAACTGCAGTTACAGATGTTCATGAAATAAGCAGACCAAGCATGATAAAAATTTTCTAGATTTGGCTGATGTGTTGCTGTCCATGGGCTGTTGTCCATCCTTGCCCATGTTTTACTGGGCCTGTGGGAAAACCATCCATGGTATTGGTTACAGTTCAAGGCACCCCCCTAGTGCCAACTTCCTACATGTTCATGTGGACCGGACCGAGATCCGTTAAGGACTGATCACGTGGCCTCATCGAACGCAGACGTCACACCAGGTTGGGGCTGCACTAGTCATCGTCCGGCGTCCATGATATCTCCTTCGACAAATCGTGAATTAGAAACATAACGAAAGTAACAACATGGGTAAAGCACTCATTACAACTTACACCGCTCTTTAACGTCCCGCGCAGACTCAACAATAGCAAAACAGTTAGTTGATAAGATGTATGAGCGCCGCAAGGCAGCCGCCCTCGATCTTGAAAAGTATATAATAACCTATTGTTCACCCTTTCGTGACCACAAATTTACCTTGTCACTTCTACAGACTTGTCCGCGAATGCCATCAGCAAGGCGATGAACGACGTATCGGTCAGATCGTTGACCAACTCATCGACATGTTCTCTAGCATTACCAACGCGCTCCATGTCCGTAATGGGGGCCTGATTGGCCTCGCTGGTACCGCTATCGCTCTCAGTGTCGACATAGCGCCATATATGGAACGCTTTCTCGAGCCGCTTCTTGTCTGCTTCTCTGACCCTGAGAATCGCGTGCGCTATTTCGCAGCGGAGTGTCTATACAATATTGCCAAAGTATCAAAAGGAGAGGTTCTGGTCTATTTCAACCCTATCTTCGACGCATTGAGCAAAGTCCGTCACATCCTTCTTTCCCACCTTTGACACTCACCAGCTTCCAGCTCGCCGCAGATCCTGAGCTTTCCGTCAAGAACGGAGCAGAACTTCTCGATCGCCTACTCAAAGACATCGTTGCCGAGTCCGCCTCTTATTACGTTCCCCACTTTCCTGAGACAGAGAAGCACTGCATCGCAGATAGTGACAATGGGATTGTCGTTCCCCACCCTGATGACGACGGCACGAGCGTGGTGCCGCGCCGCGCATTCTCCCTTTCCCGCTTCATCCCACTCCTCTCTGATCGCATATACGTGGTCTCGCCTTTCACACGATCCTTTCTCGTCTCTTGGATTTCCGTGTTGGACTCTGTCCCAGAGCTCGAGTTAATCACATATCTTCCTCATCTCCTGGATGGGTTACTGTGGGACTCTACCTCTTCACCCGCACCCCTTTCCCGACTTACCTCTTGTCCAGAAAATATCTATCAGATCCAACAGAAGATGTTCGCATTGCAGCAGAAAATCAGCTTGCCGAGTTTCTCCGTGAGATCCGCGAAGTTACTATCGTGCGGAAGCACCGCGAGGAGCAGCAGCGTGCAGGAGACATAGAGTCTGAAGACCATAACCGCGTGGATGTCGAGCGGGTAAAGGAACGATCATCAGATATCGCCACTCTTTCTGACACAGAACGAGTCTCCTTCCTCAACGGTGATTCATCTCTTGCACTCCCTCTAGATGTGGAGAAACCGAACGGGGACGCCGAGTCGGATGGACACGAACGAGACGTAGGAGGTACGTCTTGACGCTACGTCCCTGCAGATACTCACTTTCCACAGACTGGGTTCCAGGGCAAGGTGTTCGAATCGATTATGCTGCAATCATCGAGATCTTGATTCAGCAGCTGGATCCACAACGTAAGTTGACCATTCGTTGTGGTAATATGGTAATGTAGCAATCCACCTCTCTCCAGATGACGAAATACAACAGTCAACTGCGCTTCTTTGGCTTTCAGAGCTGCTGACATTCACTCAGGAGGTCATGGTGTCGTTCACTCCCCGTCTCATCCCTGCCATCCTCCCCAACTTGGCACACCACGTCCCTATGATTCAGTCTTCTGCCAATCGTACAAACAAGCTCCTCCTGAGTGTAATCCAGGCACTTCCCTCACCGTCCGAACCGCCATCCCGCCAAAGTACCTTACCGAGCGAGCGACCCGCTCCTGTAGTTGCCCGTGGCCCCTCTGCATCGCCTTCCCTTGTCCCGGCCTCCCCGCCCCCGTCGCGTCAACATACGCAAATGCCAGCCTCGCGCGAGTCTGGTTCGGTCGAATCACTGGCAGACCCGACTGTCACACCTACTCCGAGCAACATTACGATCCAGAAGCGCGCGAGTATGCAGCCCCAGACGGATGGGGCTCAGGCATCACGTCTACTGACACCACTGGATGGCCAGTCGTCAACTAATCGCTCGCCTACTCCTCGACCACCCTCCCCACAATCGCTGGGGAGCGCTGCTGGCCCGTCATCTGCACCTGAGCGCGAAGTGCTTGCAGATGCATTTGACTACCAGGCTACTGTGAATGCCTTGACAATACAATTTCTGAGCGAGCACGAGGAGACACGCGTCGCAGCACTCAAGTGGCTCATAATGCTCCACCAGAAGGCGCCGAAGAAGGTTCGGTACTCTACTTCTCTCAGGGTTATCATTGTTCATCCGCGTAGAACAGATCCTCGCGATGGATGATGGGACATTCCCTGCGCTTCTTAAGACATTGTCCGATACCTCCGAAGAGGTCATCAAACACGACCTTCAACTTCTCGCCCAAATTTCGTCTGCATCGGACGATAGTTATTTCAAGGCGTTCATGATCAATTTACTAGATCTCTTCAGCACAGATCGAAGGCTGCTAGAGACACGCGGAAGTCTTATAATCAGACAACTCTGCCTCAACCTCAGCACGGAACGCATTTACAAAGCATTCGCCGAGATCCTCGAAAAAGAAGAGGTGTGGGAATTCTTGAAACGCCAGTTCACCGAATTTAAGCAGGCATGGCTAGGATCTTGACTTTGCTAGCGTTATCGTACAAAAGCTCTCCATGATTCTCATCACATCGCCCGAGCTTGCCGATTTTCGCAGACGGCTCAAAAGCCTCGAAACGCGGGTACGCTGGTGTTTCGACCCTCCCCAAGCCAGCCTTTCTCATCGTACTCATTCACAGCAAGATGGCCAAGCGCTCTTTGTGACGCTATATCGATCGTGGTGTCACAATGCCGTCGCCGTATTCTCTCTCTGCTTGCTTGCTCAGGCATATGAACACGCGTCCAACCTCCTTGGTATTTTGCAAGTCTTTTTTCTTCTGAGTGACATAAACGTTCCTTACCCGCGGACGCAGTGCCGACCTTGAAATGACTGTCCAAATTCTCGTCCAGATCGACAAGCTCGTTCAACTCATTGAATCTCCCGTATTCACCTGTGCGTGAGCACGCTCTGGATGCCCTATTCACACTCACGAGCCAGATGTGATAGACATTCGCCTACAGCTTCTTGAGCCTGACAGATACCCGTATTTGTTCAAATGTTTGTATGGCTTACTTATGCTCCTCCCACAAAGCTCCGCCTTTATCTCTCTCCGAAACCGACTGAACGCCGTCAACTCCGCCGGTTTCCTGCATATCGCACCCAGACCGTCCGTCCACCCATTCTCTTACACCACGCAGGCTAACGCTGCCCGCAGGAGTACTGTTGCGACGGTTGCGACGCGATCAAAGCTAACGCGTGACGAGATCAAGTGGCCCGAACTCCTCGCGCACTTCCGCGCTGTGCAGACGCGACACGAGCGGGCACGTCGTGTAGCGCTCGGCAGCGCGCCTGACATTAGCGCTACACTACCAAGCTCCGCGCTTCCAGAGCGCCCTGTCCCTCGACGGCGAGTCACCGGACTCGGCGAAGTTCCGGCGCCGCCTACCTCGTCGGGAACGGGTTCTAGCGCTGCGGGGCCTAGTAATGGACGACCAGGCGCGCTCAGCCCTCTGAATCCACGCGCAAGGGTTCAGGGTGGTGTGGCTACGACCCTTACGGCGCAGGGGCAGGTCCTCGGTGCACGACCGAAGCGGGGGTTGAGCCTTGTGCGAAAGACGTGACGCATGACAACAGACGATTTCCTTTGCTTTCGACTCGCACATGCATATGTACCCACATACTTGCACGCCGCATAGCTTATAGGTCAACTAATTAAGTGCATAACTCCGTGGATAATTGGAACGGTTGGAGGACGAGTGTAGTAAGTGAGTATCATGGCTTGGGCACGAGGAGATTTTCCCGGATAGTGGTAATGTCTTGGTCCGTGAAGCCACATTTACGTTGTACATACTCCTTCACACCGCCATACCGCTCGTCCAGCATTGTGATAAATGCCCCCATTGTCTCCTCCCTGCCCAGTTTATCTGTATCAAGGAGACCTAAAGGATATATTGCACGCACCTTGACGACAACATATTGTGGGCAGCTGTGGGATCTGACGCAAATATGGGTTCGCGCGCGAGCCGCGATAAAATTATAGGGCGCATTGGCTCACGCCCAATACGAGTCAAGGAATAGTCGGCTGAGATCGCATCGTTACTAACACCGGCAAGCTGGAAGGTTTTGGCCAACGTTAACCTAGGCGCTCACGGATGGGGATACACTAAGCCGGTACGAGAGACACACCAACAAAAGCAAAGCGGCTGCTATCCCCGTGCGATCCTTCCCGGCTATGATGAACGAAAACCGGTCATTAGCAAAGAGGTAGTGGAGGGAGTGAGGTAGCGCACCTGTACAATGGAAGAGAAAACCGACATTGGGTGAATCACGCACATGGCGAAGTATTGAGCCGAACGCGGGCCCGCCCGCGTCAAGGATTTCGGAATAGAGTTGCATGAACGCCTGCAGTACTCAACATGTGGAAGACGACCATTCTGATGAAAAAATCATACCTCCGTCGTCCCGCTGGCGTAGAGTTGAAAGCGTCTGTGAAAGGGTCATGGGACCGGGCACGGACAGTGGGCCAAGCCCAACAGGAAAGCACTCACTGTGCCATACGTTCTGGGCTGTAGTCTTCTTTCGTGAACACAGGGGTATGCAGTACGGTTATTCCCTTAATCTTTGGAGTCGCTGCGTCATATTTCGCAATTTCCGTGTCCGAGCGAAGGTCGAATATGGTGGTGACACCAAGGGCCCGTAGTTGCTCCTCACCTGGCATCGAGGATCATGATGAGAGTTAGTTAGAATCGCTTGAGGGTAAATGATAGGTAATGACCGAGCTGTGTTACTCCAGGGAGCTCTCCACCGCGAAATATGAAGCTTGACCGCGTGACGTGCTGGCCGTCTGCAGTAGGAATCCTACCGAGGTCACGGACGTTGTAAACACCATCAATGGTTACGAAAGGATGTTTTGATAACACATCCGCGACAAGTTCTGGATCTAAAGGAGCCAGCTCAGACATGTTTAAGTTGAGTTGAAAAAAACAGGGTTTAAAAGAAACAGTGAGTCATTGGGAAGAACCCAGATAAGATCAACCGCGACACGGACCACAATCAACGATGGCTCCCCTCTCTCATCCCTCTATCAAAGGTGCTCACATCATTCTTTACTGTATTTCCTGTATTAATATTTCATCCATAGACGGCTGGTTTCGCGAGATCTCCTCGCAATGGCCCGGTCAGGCCATGACCCTCAAGGTTAATAAAATCCTTCACGTCGAGAGATCGCTCTATCAAGATGTCCTCGTATTCGAATCTGAAACATACGGCAACGTTCTCGTGCTCGATGGCGTTATTCAATGCACCGAGCGCGACGAGTTCTCGTTCGTAGCTCATCTTCCCCATTGTTCTACACCCGAGTCATGTTTCATGAAGGTACCAAGAGATGATTGCACATATACCGCTCGCAAGCCATCCGAACCCAAAAAAAGTCCTCGTTATCGGGGGTGGAGATGGGGGGGTCGTGCGCGAGGTGCTCAAACACGAAACCGTAGAGCATGTGGTGCTTTGTGACATTGATGAGGTATGCACCTTCCTTCGGCTGGCGATATGCGTAGGAAAATACATGATCATCTCCTCAGGCTGTTGTACGCGTCTCTAAGCAGTACCTCCCTCATATGTCTGCCCTACTTGAATCACCAAAAGTCAAAGTCTTCATAGGTGATGGCTTCAAATTTCTCGCGGACAACACCTCGAGCTATGATGTGATCATCACCGATTCTTCCGATCCTGTCGGACCTGCAGCTTCTCTCTTCGAAAAACCTTATTTTCAACTCCTTCACGACGCACTCACGCCTGGTGGAAACATTTCCACCCAAGCCGAGTGTCTCTGGCTACATCTCCAACTTATTGGAGAGTTGCGTCGCACCACACTCGAAGTCTTCGAGACCGCAGATTACGCATTCACTACTATCCCCACCTACCCGTCCGGCCAGATTGGTTTCCTGGTGTGCTCCACCGCGCAGAGCCGTGATCTAAAAACAGCATTGCGAACCGTTCCTAACACTCGTTACTACAATTCTAACGTGCATAAAGCTGCTTTTGTGCTTCCAGAGTTCGGCCGAGCTCTTATAGAGGAGCAGAAGAACATTACACCCCCAGTCGGTCGCGCCTCCCGTGCACTTGCTGAACCTAATAGGCCGAAGAAAAACGTTCTCCTCCTCGGAAGTGGTTTTGTGGCGCGACCCGCCGCAGAATATATCGTCCGCGACCCTTCCAATAACCTCACCATCGGTGCGTTCCATAACGGTTCTATCCCTAATCCACCCTGAAGGCGCGATAGCCTGCCGCACTCTCAAAAGTGCGGAGGCACTAGCCGATGGCCTTTCAGGAGCGAAGGCTAAGTCTCTCGACGTCACCGATACTCCTGCACTCGAAGCCGCCGTCGCTGCTGTAGATGTGGTCGTCTCACTTATCCCGTACATATACCATACTTCTGTTATCGAAGCCGCTATCAAGGGGAACACGCACGTAGTCACCACGAGCTACGTATCGCCTGCGATCCGGGCGTTGGAAGAGCGTGCCAAGGCCGCTGGAATCGTCGTAATGAATGAAATCGGCGTTGACCCAGGAATTGACCACCTATACGCCATCAAGACGATTGACGAAGTCCATGCTCAAGGGGGCAAGGTATTATCCTCAGGCTTGTCTTCAGGAGGTGGCCCTACTGATTTAGGGATCGGTCGGATCTAGATCAAGCAGTTCCTTTCGTACTGCGGCGGCCTTCCGGCGCCGGAAGCGGCCGATAACCCATTGGGATACAAGTTCTCCTGGTCCTCCCGCGGCGTCCTGCTAGCGTTGCTCAATGCTGCATCCTGGCTTGCCGATGGACAGGTACGCAGAGTAGAGGGCAACGACCTGATGGCACTTGCCAAACCATATTACATCTCCCCCGCCTATGCGTTTGTCGCGTACCCGAACCGTGACTCTGCACCGTACCGCGAGTGGTACAACATCCCCGAGGCGGACACTGTCGTCCGCGGCACGCTGAGGTATCAAGGATTCCCCGAGTTCATACGTGCGCTCGTCAAACTTGGGTGGCTCGACGCACAGCCGAAAGAGTGGGTCAAGGAGGGCCTGACGTGGGCGGAGGCCACGAAGCTTGCAGCGGGTGCCGTTGACGTGTCAGAGAGGTAGCTATCGGGGGGACCCTCTGCGCGCGGTCCTTTCTTCACTGATCTGTGGCCTTACAGCGCGTTGGTATCCCGCGTTCAAGAAGTCTGTTCGTTCCAAGATGCCTCAGAGGCGGTGCGCGTCATTTCGGGCCTCCGATGGATCGGGCTTTTCTCGCAAGAGCCAGTCGCGCCACGCGCGGGCAACCTGCTTGATACGCTCTGTGGGCGGCTCGAGAAGCTCATGGCGTACGCACCGGGAGAGCGCGACCTTGTCATGTTGCAACATAAGTTTGTCGTTGAGCGCGCGGATGGTACCGAGGTACGTGGCTGCGTTCTGCCCTCCTCCGTGTTGCGGGCCTGAAGGGCTGGATGTGGGTCAGCAAATCCTCACGTCGACGCTCGAGGCGTACGGCGCCCCGGGCGGGCACTCTGCGATGGCCCTCACTGTGGGAGTGCCTTGCGGCATTGCCACGCAGCTGGTTCTCGATGGCGTCATTTCAACCCCGGGCGTGCTGGTTCCCTATTCTAAAGAAATCTGCGATCCCCTCCGCGAACAGTTGGAAAAAGAAGGTATTGGGATGGTGGAACGGGTGTTGTAGGAGCTACAGGCAAAAACATGTGCGACTGGATTCCAGGCCAGGGTCCTGTCTAGCAGATGTACAAGAGACGCGAAAAGTGTAGCGATCGAAGTAGAAAGACCGAGAGATACAATGTATGATGGGGTATTGGAAGACGAACGGGAAACCGCTAGTGATACATAAGCGCGGCAAGTGTATGGCATATGATACAACACGTTAGGAACGACTCAGGCTGTCTAGCCAGTGTCTAGCCTCGCCACCGCAGTACGATGGCCATCTGAGATAACATGAGAGTCGTGAGAATCTCAGTTACCACAGCCAATCCCGTCTGGCGAATTGTCAACATTGCCGAATAGTCAGTTGAGAGCTGCCCAGCTTCGTAAGTCGCGAGGACTTCCTTGCCGTCGACACACTGCCAGTGCATCAATCAGCGAGGGACACGCACGTTCATGTCAGAAATGGAAACCGTACCTCCATCTTGTTATTGGCAAGCCGCTTCCACTTGAGCAGGCGACCGCTTCGGGACGTGAAGTACTGAGACCTTCAGGAACCGCGGGCAGGGCCGTCAGAAACGCCAACCCTTTCTGGATGGGACTCGGAACTGGACTCACGCACTAGAGCCCTTGCGGCGCAAGGCAGTCGCCATGGGCTGAGAGGGCGCATTGCCGTAGATGAGGTAGCCCGGTGCGCCAGAGGGCCCGAAGTAGAAAAAGGCTGCTCCGGGGCCCATGACGCCTTGGTGTTTCTGCACCCAAGGTGCCTCGCGGCGAAGTTGCACTAGAGTGTTTCCCGTGCTGTCCACCTAATCGAACGGATTAGATGGGGAGCAGAATACAGGGCTGGGATGTACCTCTTGGCTGAAGAAAAGGCATCAGTCCACTGGCGCATAACGGCAGGGATTGATTGACTCACAGTGTGAACGCGGTGAGGCCGTCGAGATCCTCGAAGCTCGTGTGGAATGGATCCTGGCCTTTCTGCAGCAGGATATAGGACCGCGACGCCGCCATCGGGGCAAGAAAGGTGGTGACTTGAACCCCGGTTACAATGACCGTCTGAGTAATAAGGCGAGCTGAGCTGGATAATACAAGGGATGCCTTACTTGGCTTTGTCGTTCATCGCCGGTGCCCCCAACCTTATTCTCCGAATGCACAGGTCCGCAAGGGTGTAAATCCTCCTTCTAGAAAATCGAAAACCGCCAACTGAACCACGAGGACCTAGGAGAACAATAAGCGGAATGGGGGTGTGTTGGTTCCGGAGCAACATGCCCGAAATACGGCAACCAGACAACCAGACAAAATGATGAGATTGATGGTAGCTCTCCGTGCTCTTACGAGAAAAACAAGCACGGATCTGGTCCAGGGTTGACGCATCATTCGCTTGTCGAAAAAAAAAACACCGAATCGAGGACGAAACGTTGGGGCGAATAAGGAAAATCTGTTGATACCATATCGATACGCTACAGCATCGAAAATTAAATGTGTAGTTTTAAGGTTCTCCGATATGTCATGGAACACCCTACGCCCTTGTGAGAGTCCTAGCGCTTAAAACCGTGGGCAGAGTGGCACAGGGTCGCGAGACGCGGCTCCTAATCACGAGGAAATGAGATGGGAAAATGCGCGTTAAGACAGGATGGATTCACACACTTTAGGGACAATCGTCCCAACAGATCGCGTACAACCAATTAGTCGTACACTGAGAAGGGGGGTAAATTGGAAAAACGCGCAGCAGCGGACGGTTTGGAACGCACCGTGAACCATAGCTAACCATGGATGGTAGGGACATTCAGCTTTCCAATTTCATCGCTTTGACAAGCGAGAGACGAACCGTAGAACAAAGTCCAGACGAGGATGAACGAGAAAGTATTCTCTTGTCCTGGGTTGACGACCTCAAGGAAGCCACCCTGAACGTACTTTTGTGGACTGGCCTTGAGGTTGACAAAGTGGAGCACGACGGATGTGAAGAGGGTCGTGAAGAGGAAGAGGAAGAACCCGAGCCAGTTCTCGAGACCGATTATTCCAGCGACGGCACCGGTGAGGCAGGAAGAGATGAACTTGACGTTGTATATGGAGTTGGTGTTGAAGAGGATGTGAGGACCATAGAGCCGCTGCTGCTGGTCTTCGGGGGAGAGGGAAGACATCCGTTTCTGTTCGGTTCTCACGGTCACCCTGCCTCCCATGTACGCAGTCCCAGGCGATAAAAAAGTCAAAGTCGGCGTGCTCGGTGCGACTGGAACCGTAGGACAGCGATTCATCGCCCTCCTTGAAACCCATCCATATTTCGTCGTGCACGCTCTCGGCGCATCCGCTCGGTCAGCCGGAAAATCATACGCTCTAGGAACAAATTGGAAGCAGACGACCCCGATACCCGCTGGTGTACGTGACCTCGTCATTCGTCCGTGCAACCCGGAGCATTTTCAGGAATGTGCCGTCGTTTTCTCCGGTCTGGACGCGGACGTAGCAGGCGATATAGGTACGTGTATAGAGTCTCGTTATGGTCCCGACCGACGACGACCATGCCCAAACCCAGAGGCTTCCTTTCGCGCAGCTGAGCTTGCGGTGTTCTCCAATGCTAAATCATATCGCCGAGATCTCAACGTGCCTCTGGTCGTGCCCCTCGTCAACCCCCATCACTTCAACATCATCCCCCAACAGCGCGCGCTCCACTCGCCCCCGCTACAAAAGGGCTTCATCGTCACAAACGCGAACTGCTCGACCACGGGCATCGTGATACCCCTCGTGGCGCTGGAACGCGCATTCGGCCCGATAGAGTCGTGCATCATCACGACGCTGCAGGCCATCTCGGGTGCTGGGTACCCCGGCGTACCCTCGCTAGACATCTTTGACAACGTCGTGCCGTATATCTCTGGCGAAGAAGAAAAGATAGAGTGGGAGACGCTCAAGATCCTCGGCGAGCTCGCCCAGACCGACGGTGAATTCGCGTTTGAAATGCACGCGCACACACCCCTGCGCGTCTCGGCGAGCTGCACGCGCGTGCCCGTTATCGAGGGCCACACCGAGACGGTTTCCGTGCGCTTCGCGCGGCGCCCCGCACCGAGCCCACAGCAGGTGCGCGAGGCGCTGGCAGCGTATGCGCCCGCGGTGCAGTCCGCGGGCTGCCCGTCGGCCCCGCGCCATGCGATATGGGTGCATGAGGAACCGGATAGACCGCAACCGCGCTTGGATCGCATGTTCCAGCAAGGCGCTGGGGTGTCGGTCGGGCGTGTGCGCCAATGCCCCGTGCTGGACATCAAGTTTGTCGTGCTCTCCAATAACGTCAATATTGGCGCCGCGACGAGCAGTATCATCAATGCGGAGATGGCCATTTCGACGGGGCTGATTGCAGTATAGATGGAACAGTCAGGGGTCAGCAGGAAAAGTAGCTGTAAACTGTACAACAAAAAAAAGCATGGGCGCTGGACATCCATCGCGAGAAACACGATAAATTTTGACGCAGTACAGATACAGTACAGCAAGCTTTTTCGTACAAGACGCATTTCCTACTACAGCGCCGTCATGAGTGCTAGTCGTGCGGATACCTCTGCCTGCGCGCGCACGAGGTTTGCCAAGTAGGACATCATCAGCGTATCCTGTCGGGAGAAAAAAAACTCAATCAGATTGTACACCAGTCCTAGAACGACGTACCTGGAGACTACTCGCAAATCCGCCCTTCCCTAGCTCCTCCACTCCACCACCTAATGCGTCCATGAGATACCGGCCGAGGGCTGCATCTGCGGGATTTCCAGCCGCCGCCTCTTGGGCGTATTCTAGCACACGATCGAGCATCTCGAGGACGTCGTTGAGTGTACTCTCGAGCTGCGCAAGCTCGCCGACTGGCGATGTCGGAGCGTTTTCAAGAAGATGCACTGCGAAGCGATTCAGAAGCTGGCGGCTATCAGGAAAGACGTGGCGCGGACGTACGTCCACTTCGTTCTGCATCGTTCGCGCGGAGCGTGACTGGTATCGGGACGAAGACGGCGTTTTCGGGCTTTGGGAAGACGCCTACGGGAGAGCTGTGTGATGTTTGAGGAGCTCGGTCGCAAAACGATGGGCGCGCAAATTAACCTGACGTATGCCTTTACGCCCGCATCTTCGCCAACTTGTGTACCAGTGTTGAGCGCGATATGGATGGCAGGATATGGTGCAGTCTCTTGCGAGTAGAAATTTTGTATCAAAGCGGAATAGGTGTTTAAATTTGAGCCCGTCGAGTACCTGCACCCCCAACGATTAGTTATTTCAGAAGGTGAAAAGAGGACGCGCGCACCAGCCGACAATAATCTCCTTGGGGTTTACACGCTGAGAGAGCTCAAACATGGCGCGATGATAGTCCATGTCGACCGCGACCTGCTCGCTGGTCTCTGAATGGAGCACCGCGAATGCGCTGCGCACTGTGACGGCTCCGTCGCCTTCACCGCGTGTTCCAAGAAGCGTGCCAATTACGCGCTGCTGAGCATCTGTTCGGCGGAGGTGATGGTCGAGGATGGAAAAGAGCGCAGTCGGGTGAATGGTCACGGAGGGGATCCGACTGAGGTCTGTGTGTTAAAATAAGCAGGATGGGATGCAGATATAACTAACTAAGATAGGTTCAAGTATACTGCGGACGATGGAGGGCCCAGTGTCATTGCGCGAATGAGCAAGTCGCTGATTAGACTGAGCGTTATAAAAGAGGTATCAACGGGCCACGGCAACTCCCGAACCAGTCTACACCGAACCAACAAAACACACACCCAACGATGCCCTCCGAAGAAACAAAAGTCATTGATTCTCACACTCTTGTTCTTTAATGAGACACTGACCCGAACTCTTAATAGGAACGCGTTGTTCGCGCTATTGATTTTGGCCGTGTATGTCCAGCCGCACCATATCCTGTCCCACGTCACTCCGCTAAACTGGCATTTGCAGACCGTGCTCCACTATGGCTGGATTCCTTTCATCATTTATGTTGGCTACACGCGGAGCAATCCTCAGCCGTCTTTAATCAAGTGCGTCTCGAAAATACTTCTTTCCGATTCTTCGTATCTAAACGGACTGGGTCAGGTTGATTAGTCCGCTGGCATAGTGCTACACCCGTTCCCCGTACGCATGATGTAGATACACTTAATTCTTGCCCCTCCCCTCCAAAATCAATCATATGCCATCGCTGCCCACTATCTGCCTGCCAACCTCTTCGTTTACACTGGTGAGTAGGTCGGACCTAATCAGACCGCATGATTATATACTTTAGTGGTGGTGTACGTGAGTCATTTTCACGCGACACCCTGAGTTACCCGCTATTACAGCTGGGCTGCATTGTGGATCACGAAGGCCAGATATGACTCCCATCTCATGATTTTTCGTCATCATCGTACAGACCGACTTCTAACTTGCTGTTCCACCTAGTGCCCCCCCTTCTGTAAACATTTGATTGGGTCCTTCTAATACCACAAATATGCCCCGCAGAATACAGTGATGGGTTGTTGAAAGAATGTCAAATCAGAGTTAGAGATAGATACGACGGAGGTCACCTGCAACGGTGATCCGCTTGCAGATTGGGCATACGCCTGTCGCTTTGAGGCAGCGTAACCAACACGCGCTACAGCACGCGTGCCAGCAGCCCGTGCTCACTGTCGGTTCGCTGTACGCCTCGAGGCAGATACGACACCCCAACGCTGAGCCCTCTGACGCGGCGGTCTGTAAACATAACTGAGCAGGCAGCACCCAACTTGATGTGTTATAAGCTGACGCACCGCGAGTCGTTGTACCTTACTCTCCAATGCAGAGATGAGTTCCTGTGGATCTTTCCCGTGCCGCGCACACTCAATTTCCAAGTCTAAACCCACAACCCCAGCATGCCGTCCCATGTCGTGATGTCCAGGCACCGTCCTATCACTCCCCTCAGCTAGCACGTCTGCCTCGGTGAACTGCGCAGCGCCAAAGGTGCCCAGATCATCCCCCTCAACGTCGATCTCGTCCTCAATGTCCGCCGCCGTTCGATCGCCCACCGCAAAGCCCAGCGCGGCCGCGGCTGCGGCTGTAGCTCTACAACCACCCCTAAGCCGGAGGCGCCGCACGCCGTCGGGCGCCTCGCTCTCCTCCCACAAATCAACGTCGTCATCGCCGTCCTCCTCGGCATAACCGTCGACGTTGACGTACTGTGGCACATCCCCGTCCATGTCCGAGTCGTCCGCGTGACCCTCCGCCAGCCCGAGCTCTGCGTGCGCGAGACACGCGTCGATGTGCGCCGCGACGACATCAGGGTCGCCCTCGACGTCCTGCATGCACACGGGGCACTGTTCGCGTGCGCCTGCGCGCGCCTTTCCCTTACCCGCCAAGGGCAGGTCGTCTTCATCGCGGGTCGCGGTGCGCAGGGCCATATTTCGCGCCTTGCGCCGGCGCTTGATGGAGCCGAGGGTCTTGGTGAGACGCGAGGCACAGACGGCGGAGGTTTCAGAGATGTAAGAAGAGGCGGCGCGGCGGCGCGCGAGAGACCTAGGTGAGAGAGACGCGCACGTCTGCGTATGGATGCTCGGGTAGGGAGGGGGGGCGGACATACGGTGCGTGAGGAGGCGCGTGGGGATCTGAGAAGGCATCGAGATCGCCGACGTGGTCGAGAATGGTTTGTACGCGAGTGCTCTCGAGCGTGTAATGCTGCCCGAGGAGGCGGAGCGGGATGTGGTCTCCGCAGATGGGACATTCGCGCGTCTCGGCGCGTTTGGCTGGACACGGGGGTGCAGTAACGCGTACGTGATGAGTGCCAGTGGATGGCAGATGGGGTTGGAAGAGGCGTACCTCGCTTGATGCTCGTTGCGGTAGCTGATGTTAGCGCAACGATACCGTGTGCATCCGTGTCGCATTCACCCTCGGGATCAGTAGCTAGATCCTCGAGAGCGCGTTTCTTGCCTCGCCGACTGTTCTCCACACCATACGCAAGTCAGCAGGACTTGGACACGACACTGCACAGTGAGGACACACCTGGCCGTTACGCTCGATATAGATTTGCTCGTGGAAATTGCGCGCATGGCTATAGGAAGTACGGAGCACGTCATGCGTCCTACTTGCGAGGGGGGCGAAAAGGCGACGAAGGGTGGATGCTGACTTTGTCGCACAGATGAACAACCAGCTCACAGTCTAATTACGTCATTTCGATTTTCAACCCGTCCGCCTTCGAGAAGGCTTCGCGCGCTCCAAAGTTTAGTCTAAAGCCAAAAAAAAACCCCAACTAATCATGATAGTTGTTGCTGTCCGAAAATAACCTCTCAAAAAACCACCACATATTTGTATGATCAAAAGCACCATTTTGTAGCGGAGAGGGTAGGCTTTCCATTGGTAAAATAATCGTTAACATCGGATGTGTTGATGTAGAGTTATGCGTGTATCTATATATCTTTACGTTGGTTGCCCATCGATATCGATATGCGACGTGGGAAATGCTCGCTTATTACAAGTTCTAACCACTGAGTGAGAAACCCAAGGTTCCGAAGGAAGGATATTCAGAAAAACGACAATTACCACATGAGTACAGTATATACTGAACGCAGCACAAAAAGAATTGCGCTGAGGGGATTCGAAGCTTGTGAGAAGAGATAGACTATACAGCCCCGCCCTCGCTGGTCTCACTATTCGTGACCACTGACATAAGTAGGCGGTGGTTCCGATCTCTCCGCACGAAGTTGCAGTACCTCATGCCTCAAAAAGTCGACATCCGACCGAAGTCTCTGAGCTTCGGATGGAGACGTGGCCTCAATCGCTATATCCCCAAGCGCACCCCCGACGGCCACAGAGAGGTCGGATGGCCGTATATCCCTGTCCGTGTGTTGGGAACGCAATCCGTTTGAGCGGAGCTGCGCAAGTTCCTTGCTCGACAGACCGACAGGGATAGACACTACAAGTGGCGATGGGAGTGGTGAGTACTCGGAGAAAAACGGGCGGTGGGCCGACTGTTGCTGCAAGTCCGTCTGAGGCCCTACGTCTAGCAGTACCGCCTCGGTACGTGCCGATTCTTTTGGGCTATCCGAGTCAGTGTATGGAGTCACTGTGACCTGCATGCCGTCGTCTGTAAATTCTTGGGGAAAATGAAGCTCAGTGAAGACCTAACTGATGTTGTTCTATGACTTTGTTGACGCCGTTTTACGAAAGCAATGGTCCCAATCACGAGCAAAACCGCAAGGCCACCTATGACACCACCGACAATCGCTCCGGCGTGTGATTTTGATGACGTCCCAGTGGATCCAGTTGTCGCAGTAAGGTTAACTGTTATCTGGACAACGGGAGCTCTGAGAAAAAGTAAGCCGGAGCCCTGAATAAAAGGGTCGCCTGCTGTACGAACTTAAGAGCCAATGGCGCATACACTGCACCCTGTGCGGGGCTAGAGGGAGATGCGGTAAATATCAATTAGCACCCGACGAATGCAAATCGCGAGGAGCTCACCTGGCTCCTCCCAAGATGGTTGATCCATACGTGCTATCATATTGGATCGGGAACACGCCTGCGCTCCTGTTATAAGACGCTCGATTGTGAACTCTCGAGATAAGATTCGTGCGTAGGTCTTGATTCGAGGTCATAGCGGCCACGAACAAGTTCCAGCCTAGATCTACATTAGCCGAGACGGCTTCAAAAGCATAACTCTACTGACTAGACACGGCTACCCCTGTGTCAGAACTGAGGTTATCGACTGGCATGCCAAAGTTGGCGAAAGTTGAGGTCAATGTGAGGTTATCGATGTAGCCACTTTGACCATCGTATACCTGGAAGCCGACTCGGATGATTGTCAATATAGGACAGAAATGAGTAGGACACTGACGGATGATTCGACAACGCTGGTGTTTAGCCATACATCGCCAAATAGATTATAACCCAATGTCCACGAGCCCGTTTGACCGTATGCTGCGAGGAGGCGTTGATCACCTCCTAGCGCAAGGCCCTTCCATTGAGAGTAAAGACTAGCAGCTGTACCCTATAGACCAGTCAATTTCGCTATGCAACATCTCAGAACTTCACGGACGGAATACTTGTCGACATCAGCAGCCTTCTTGACAATTGAGCTCATTTTAGACATCGCTTTGATGGCGATAATACCCTTGATTGCGAGGTTGGTCTGGTTGTTGGCCGACAGCCCATCCGCAGACGACCTGTTTAAATCGTGATCGTCATTCGGCTTATCGGCAATAAGAATTGTTGATAGAGATAACGCACTGGTCGCGGATCAACAACGTCGAGTTGGACAAGTAATCGGCCCAGGAAGTCAGTAGATCGTACTGTCCGGTTTTGTTGGTCGTTCATATGCACCCGAGAAGAGCGTATACGTACGTATCTGCCAATCAAGCTACCATCTCCACTGGCACGAGCGTGGGCATAAGTCATGATCAACATATTCCCGGAATCTAAGGAACGAGAATAGATCAGTGATGCGCAAGACCGGCGAGAGAGATACCAACGTTCTACTCCTTGGTTATGAGTAGAATTGCTGAGTGTCACGTTGGGGTAATTCGTCCCTTTACGTTCTTGACGTCAGTCCTCGAAACTTAGTCTCTCAGGTCCTAGAACGCACCAAGATCAGAAGCAGCGTATGGGTTGGTATAGTTGGGGGATGCTTGAAGCTGAAACAGGGGCTCAAGAAAGAGCCCACCTAGTTTCGGATCAATGTACATGAACGCTGGGAATGCAGAGTACAGCGTCTCGACCGCATTAACCCGGCTTGACGGGGTCAGGACCCAT
Source organism: Lactarius akahatsu (assembly GCA_021524915.1). Taxonomy (NCBI): domain Eukaryota; kingdom Fungi; phylum Basidiomycota; class Agaricomycetes; order Russulales; family Russulaceae; genus Lactarius; species Lactarius akahatsu. The sequence goes on along the minus strand of JAKELL010000078.1, from coordinate 189,189 downwards.
CTCCCACTCGACGCACGAAGTCGACTCACTTTGTTCTCAACCCGCCGACATTCTTCATGAATGCCGTGACATCCGACTTGTTCAAATTACCACTTGCGTCAGTCCCAATTGTCACCTGAGTGCTGCCATATACTTGTGCGGTCGCAAGAGAAACCAAATCTCCAAGCTGTCCAGAGATAGGAGCAGCGTCCTGGAGTATTTTCGAGTCCAGTTTCTGGGCTCTTGAAGACGCATTGGTGAAATCGTTAAGAAAGTCGACGATCTTAGAATGCCAGTGATAAGACACAGTATCTATTGATGAAAGCGGATACTAACTAAGGACGTGTCATCAGGGTATTGGGTCTTGTAGAACAGGCTACGTTGTTGAGTAGCCCCAGATAAGTCTGTGTAATTGATGGCCGGGTCTGTGATGTACCCGACGGCCCAGACGACGGGATCCTGCGTCGCTTTGATGGTGCCAAGATTGCGTGATATGGCAAAAACCGCGAAGTCAGGGCTGATGGGTCGAAAATTCGTGTCCGTTTGGTTGTCCAACGCCCCATTAAGCTGGAATAAATCACGGGAAACTGAATCCTCAGCTATCTTGTATGTGATGTCGCCGCCCTAGATCACCGACCATGAGTGGCAAAATGCGCGCACACCATCGCCACTCACGCTCTTCATGGCATAGTGCAATGTGCCCCATTCTGCTTGCGTGGAGATTTCGTTGAACACGGCCGGGCGTTGAAGTTTGGTTGTATGGTATACGACGTTGTTATTAGTTGTCGTGCTCCATACAACCACCTGGCTTCGATCTGCCGACAACCATTCTGCGACAAGTTTGAGGCACAATGATGTGGGGGACAATAATAATGACATCACTCACCTGCGCTGATATCCGAATACACCTGCACAGCATGAGCTGCACCGTCCAATGATTTCGCAGTTAACGACATGTATGAGAATGGGATCGATTGCCTGACCCAGTCTCCGGGCTATCACGAAATTGTGAGTACTGGATAATAAAGGCAAGTCTGGTTCGAACCTCGATCGGGTTCAGAAAGGTAAGGTTAAATTGCATGGGTCCGGCTTCTGAGGTGAGCTTGGTCTGGGTAGGTGAGATTAACGTGTTGGTGAGGTTTGAAGTTACGTTGATGTAATAGGGATATCCCAGCAATGAGTAGGTTACATTGTCGACGCGGACAAGGACGGGCATATTAAGGGACTAAAGTGCAATCAGTTTTAGTGCTATGCCGAGAGTAAGAAAGGACATGCGTTCAAACTCGGATCCTGGTCAGAGGGTTGATGAGCAGAGGTTGTTGGCCATAGACTTCCGATATTCGTCCCATTGATAGTGAACATCCAACAACTGAGGTATGGCGAGCGGACTGCAAGAGGGATCGCCGCAGGATAAAGCGTCTGCTGAGCTCTTCCATAATAAAAAAGGGGAAATAGGAGAATTAACAGGTGGATCATTTGCGCCTATCGTCGCAAGGGTCGTCGCCTGAGGTGTTGACCACTCGCCACAGTGTAGCACAGAGTTTAGTCACGACTGGTGCCCACTAGTGTCCCAAACGAACATCGAATTATAGTAGCAGAATGAGGCACTGGCAGGGAATAAACGTTCCGAACTCCGCGACACTGGCATTACACATCGCAAGCAAGGCTTCTGATTGGAAAGTGTCAAGAAAAGTCGCCTATACCGACTCTGGACAGTGAGCGGCAATCCCATTGGTTACGGTCAAATGATGGAAGGAGCTTCTAGTTGTGCATGATAGACAAAGACAGAGGGGAGAATAATTACTGTATTACGTGTCACAACAAGTTTCGGCCAGTTCGTCGCACCGCTTGTGATTGAGTGATCTTCCGGATTTTCTTGTGATAATGGCAAGGCGCAATGCCACCCTCTTGAGTACCGCAGAAATGTGTCGTCTCATATGCAATGGTTGTGGGGTCAGGTAGTCACTCGAACGCTTCCAGCCCATATTGACGTGGACTGGATCTCGGCAATCGGCAAGCGGGCTTGTACACAACGCGAATAGTGTCAAACAAAGGGCACAAACAAGCGGTGCGACGACTCGGAACCGCCTATCGTTATGAAACTTGCTGCAATGGTCTTTCTGCTCTCCCCACACACGCCGTCTGAAGCCGGCCGGAGACGCGTCATTTACAGAAAAGGATTTCGTGCACCCCTGGTTGTTATAACCGAGAAATCCATTTGCATACCCCAATACAGTGTATACCCTAGTCCCACGTTTTGATCGTTCCGATTAAGTGTGGCCGGTTTCACCGTTTCACCACCGTGCGTCCCACATGGAACTCACCTTGCGCTCTGCCATTGCTGTCTTTTTCGCACCACTAGGGGCCACTACTCGGAAATGCAGGTCATCCAAGTGGCGACTCATTATTTTGGCGATGGCAACAAACACCCACCGCTCCGTTCAAAGGTGTGCGGATCAGCTTCCCATTCGCGTGACGAAACCTTGAAGGCTAGGAAAACGCCTGACACGCTGTTCGGGATCTCCTACAAAGGCAAACATCCTTTTAATCTTCGACATTGCACACTCTCAGCTCCCTGCTCCTGGGTTGATGTTTTCTCAGCTTCGAATAGGGCTAAGCCGACTGATGAGGCGCCGCACCTGACTGCCGCTATGCAATACTACGTGAACCAGAGCGTAGTGGTCGGGACGATGTGGGCGATGACTGACAGAGATGGACAGGACCAGGCTGTCCCCATGTCCCCTAGCAGAATGTGCGGGTCTGGCAACTCGTCAGTGATCACATGTCCGGTTACATGTACTTTAAAGCTCACGAGCTCGTTGCTTCATACTGTTGGTCCTATGAATTAAATGTATCCGGGCAATGCTTCATTGAACCCGAGCAAAAATCGCCGTAACCTACACTCCCACGGGAGGGACACACATGGAGGTCTATGATCATCCGGGTCCCGTCCCCTGGACCGTGCGACTGTACCTGACTACTTTCCCAGAGCCCATGCTGGGGGACAGAATCAGACAGAACGAATTACATTTCTAGCTGTTGAAGATACGAGAGTGGAGTAGATCATGACGAGCGGCAAGGATCTCACCCAACGGCCACGTCGTCGCTGGGAGCCGTTCGTCCGCCTGCTCATCAGAGTCAACCTCGTCCCGCAATGCCCCAGAAATAAGATGCGCGGTGGATCGCAGTGCATCGTCGACCACGCGCCGCAAAGCATGCAGCAGGAGCTGCTGCGCGGCGTATGGGCCCACGATGTTCATGCGGACCGCTGCGGACAGCACGCCGCGCGCGTGGAGAAACAGGTGCAGGTGCGCGCCACGGTCTATAGTATACACGTTGTGTGTCGAACGCAACGCAGCTACGGGCCAGGGTGCTCACCGACGGTCAGGCCCAGCGCGCCGGTCAGGACGCCCCAGCAGACGGGGAGATGCCCGGCTGGCGCATCGGGCTCGCCCCGCCGCACGCGCAGCTTGAGCGCCGAGACTAGGGCGGCGGCGCGTTTCTCGCGCTCCTCGTCGTAGTCTGCGGCGTCCGCGAGAAGGACAGATGGACGGGTGAAACCCCGCGTGTAGAGTGTGAGCAGCGCAGCGCCTTGCGCGCACGACGCGCGGCGCGCAACGTGGTTCAGCGTGCTCGCGTCGTACAGCGTGTCGAGGCGCGTTAGCGCCGCTAGGGCTGCATCGAGCTCGAGCGTTTCGCCGCTTGCGTAGGCGGCGACGACGTGGTGTGCGTCGCGCGTGAAGGGCAGCGCGCTGCGTGCGTATGTGTCTACTGAGCTGCGGAGGAAGGCGAGGATGTCTGAGCCGGGAGGGCCGGGTACGTGGAAGAGCGCGTGGGCTGCGGTGGACTCGAGGCCGGCGGACGCGACAAAGGAGCCGGTGGGGAGGTTTGCGTCTGAGAGGAGGAGTAGGAGATAGGATTCTTTGTCGTCTTGCATTCGCGACCACCACCGTGTACTGGCAGAGATGCTAAAGATAACGGCCCCACCCGGCGCTCGCGGCCGCCTCGTCTGCCCGTTGCCGCAGCCGGCATCTCAAGCTTAAGCTGCAACAGTTTTGGTCACACGACACCGATAGAGGCCAACACTCCATTTATTTGGTGTCCCGTATCAGAAGAAACTGGTCTAGATAGTAATGATGCAGCTGGGAAATCCGAGGTGGTCAAAGCGTCTTCTTTTCACCCATGGATATAGGCAGTACGGAACCGTGAACAAATTAAGATTTCTATACGGTATGAAAGAAGAAAAAAATGGTTCGGGCAGTAGACTCTAGCTACAATACATCTCGTTTGTAACAACGGGTTGGTGCTCATCGTTGTAGGTAGTAGTAAAGTACTATAAGTTACGTTCAAAGAGGCGGTAGATACACACGGGAAGGGTCTAAATACGATCGTATAAATAAAAATGAGACTCGAAATACAGTTGTCAAAGGGGGAGAGAGGATAGTTGCGGCGCTGATTGGATAATATAGTACATGTCCGGTTTTAGTGGCAGTCGCAGATGAACTCGTCTTCATCGGGTATTCGAATGGCAGCTAATATCCCAACGTCAGTAACAAAAAACCAACCCGATCAAGAAAGAACAACGAGACTCACGTTTGTACTCGATCCCCAGGCTCTTCGCGCGCTCCTCCACGGTCCGATGAAACGCCTCGAGCGCGCGGATGTCGTCCTCGCGGCCATCCTCGAGGAATTGCATGACCACGCTCGGAGAATACGTCACATACCGATCGGGGAAGCTGAGCCACCACGGGTCCTGCACGTCCAGAAAGACAAGACGGCCGAGCTTGTTCATAAACTCGGTATATATATCTGACCAGGGTCGTGGGACGACCGGCCAGCCGTCAAAGGCATCGTCATCGGGCGGCGGCAGAGGCAACGGCTGCGGGTTGCCGTTAATGCTGTTGTTAATGCTATTTCTCGCAGCTGCAAAGGCGGCCGCGACGGCCGCCTGCGGGTTCTCGGTGCCGTTCTGCGGGACGGCGATCTGGCAGTGAGCAATGTGGAGTTCGAGGAGCGTGTTGGCGTGGCGCGTGACGAGGTGCTCTGCGTCGCGCGCAGCGGAGAACTGGACGTGTTGAAGTCGGAGCGCACGGAGCGCGGGGAAGAAGAGGTCCGCGAAGTTGTACGAGAGGTAGAACACGCCGACGGGGTCGGAGAATGAGAGCGCGAGCGCCTCGAGGTGCGCGAACGCCGTGGGCGGTGCGGGCGTGGATGCAGGGAGGAGGCAGCGCGGGAGGGTGCGCGAGAAGAAGGGCTCGCAGGGCGAGATGAGGTCCTGTGGGAGGGGCGGCGTGGTGAGTGCGGACCAGGCGTCGGTGCCCGCGGTGTGTATCTCGAGCTGGTCGAGGCCCGCAAGGAGGGCGCGGAACGCGGGGTCGTCGTACTGCGGGAGGTGGATCGGGGGCAGGCGCGAGAGGGAGAAGGCGGAGAGCGCGCCGGGGGCCTTTGTGCCGAGGACGAGCAGCGCGCTGAGGACCACGTTGAGATCGTCACGGATGGCATCGAGCTCGGCGGGCAGCGGCGCGATGTCGCCGAAGCGGATGGAGAGGGAGTGGAGCGATGGGAGCTCGTGGAGGCAGGATAGGGCGTGCTGTAGGAGCTCGCGAATCTCCACGCGGGCCGAGCGCGCCTCCTGAACTTCATCGGCGGGGGTCTCGTACCGGTAAGGTTCTGTGGGGAACCGTCAATGAGACTGAGGCAAAAATGGCGCGTGAAAGCTTACCTGGGTCCCAGTACTGGTACTTCACTGACTGCACACAGGGCGCTACCCACGGAGATCGCAGCATGGCGGTGAACCCCCTGATACTGGGCAGGGTGTGCGTGAGCTTTAGCGTGCGGAAAATCCGTGGGGAGACGATGTGGCAGAACTCTCGGCATACAAGACGGAGGGTGAGCAACTCTTTGGAATAAAAAATGCGTCGTAATCGATTTTGGTGGCGCACCCACTGATCCGAATTTTGGCTGTCGAAATCAACGACGAGTTCATCGACGATGGCGTGTAAGATGTCGACTGGGAGCTGAGGTAACCGAATCGGTCCAGACATGGTGGTGATGATGATAGTGATGATGAAAGTGGTGCAACCCGCCAAACAGATCTAGAGGTTCTTAAGTACACTTTTGTGGTGTGGTCGTGGTGGTGCCAGGCAGTGTGCCACAAATGACTCGTAAACGATTATTAGGTGATGTACACTAGAGTATCTTTACTTGATATTTATTGCGGCCACACGGGTAGAGTGGATGACCACAAGTGGGTCAGCATTACAAAGCTCTCTAGTTTTTTCTACCTCTGTCCAGCAAGTTCCATCCAGTCGACACTGCCCATCTGGACTAATCGGGAGCAACACCTAGCAAACGCAAACAGCTCTTCCTCCCCGCTGAACATCGACGCGGCACCCACTACCCCAACAGGCAGACCCTATTTCGGGTCAATGTCAATGAACGACCAAGAACCGAAAAAGGCACAGTACCAAATCGTCCATAATAGCGCGCATGTGATCAGATACGGGAGCGCCCGGGGTGTGACTCGAATCATCGGAGAAAATCTCGAAAATGGGCACCTCTGATGAAACGAACAGCCGCGTCTTGCTTTCATAGCACGCATCGATGAAAGTGATGAATCTCCGCGCCTGTAACGAATCAATAAAGGAACGGTAGCTCTCCCTCTCGCCATCATACCTTGTCCTTCTCATTTAGTCCCATACGGGGCACGTCCGTCACGAATAGCGTTCCATATTGCTGCGTTAGTTCGAGGTAATCCGCCGCACCGAGCGGTCGCCCGCATAACTCCGCGAACGGGAACTGCGCGACGGACCCGGCGCTACGCGGCACGGTGAGGTCGCGGCCCCACAGCCGAATCGTCGCGCCATCCAGGATGGGAAGGTCTTCGGTGAGCGCATCGAACTGCGCATCGATGGCAGCGCGCGTGGCACTGTTCAAGGGGGAGAAGTAAGCGTGTGACAAGGCACGCGGAACGCGGCGGTAGTCTGCGGGGTTAACGGAGCGGTGACGTGAGGATTACGACAGAGAGGGTGGCGGCGGCTGGTGCGGACCTGTGCCCGAATCGAGGTCGGTGACGTCGAACTGGGACTTGAGGAGATCTATCGCTGGGAGGAATGATGCGCGCTGGATCCCATTCTTGTATAGCTCGTCTGGATGGCGGCTGCAGGCGCGCAAAGGCATCAAGATCGCATCACAATACAGGAGGTGGGTGGGAGAGGGAGAGGAAGGTGACGCACTTAGAGGTCAAAACGCACACGACTCCGTGCTCGAGTAGCGCGTCGAGTAATCGTCGCAGGATCATTGCATCCGCAATATCCGTCACCTGAAACTCGTCGAGGCATAACACGTGCACTTCATTGGCAAGGTCACGCGCAACGGGCACGAGTGGGTCGCCCGCACCTGCGGCCTTGGCTGCGTGCATGTGCTTGTGGACGTCGAGCATGAACGCGTGGAAGTGAACACGTCGCTTGTGGGTAATGCGGGCGGGTAGGGTATTATAGAAGAGATCCATGAGCATCGTCTTTCCGGTGCCGACATCGCCGTAGAGGTATAGCCCGTGGGGTCTGCTTGCGTTGTCAGCACTCGGAGCTGGGCTCGAGAAGAAGAGGGAAAACTAGGGGAGGTCAAAAATGCGGCGTTAGAGGGGGGAAAAAGGCTTACGAGCGATGAACCCCCTGATGGTGGCGGGGGATCGTACACGGCGAGGGCGTCGTGCAGAGATTGAAGTTTCTGGATGATCCGGGTCTGGTGGTCATCCGATCTTAGTGCACCGACCTGGACAAGCTTCTGGTACTCCTGCATGGGCGTCGACTGAATCTGCGACGGGACTGGGATGGCATGAGTTGCGTTTCAGATAAAAAGAGATGAAGTACCTCGGTGTGCTGGAAGGAAGACGGCAGGGTCTACATCGGCGTGTGAGCTGGCGAGGGTCGAATTGTGGTGTCGGTCGCAGGGAGTGCGAATTATAGGGATCGGCTTTAGAGGAGGCCGGACTGATCCAGTAGCAAAAGCATGTCGAGCTGGAGATGGCCGTGTGTATATGTTGCGGGGTATTAAGATACGTGGAGACTTCATGAGACCGTCTAGTCTAGCGAATGCAGAGGTAAGTGGGGGGGGGAGGGAGGTCCGAAGGACGGACTAGGTCAAGTTGGTTTGCACAGGTAAGAGCCGAGTGGTCGATCTCATGATATACCAATTTATGTCTGATAAGGGTTATTCTCCGGTGTCGGTAAACTTCTCGGAATATCATCACGTGACTCACATGCCATCGTTGCACGTTGCACGCCATCGATCACTCCAAATCGCATCGTGGACACTGCTAGAGTTCCCCTCACGCAAACGGTTCCTAGGCCCTGCCTACCTCACTCACCACCCCATTCTGTTTTGCCTCGACTTTTTCTCCCTGCCAAGCTCTTCTCTCATGCCACCCATAGTCCCATACTGTCCCCTCTTAAGTTACCTTACGGGCTCGCTTCGCATAGGTACAAATCCTTTTGTAATAGACCGCACTCATTTGCTACTATTCATCGTGTGATCATCTCGGAAGTCGGGTCCAACAATAGTCGCTCAAAGGACATCGCTTCGTCTCGCTCTTCTCGGGTTCACTCCCCTGGGAAAGAGGGTGTGGAAACCTTCAGAAGTTAACGCTTCCCGAGTTGCACCGGTGTGAACGTTCATATTAACTCCCGAGTTAGAGTTGGCGTTGAGTTGTCGACTCGGACCGCATCAACTTGCAGCACTAATTATAACTGGAGGCTCTCACGAGTTTGACTCAGAAAGGCGAATCGGACCTGGCTTCGGACCACAATCGGTGGTCAGAAGAGCACCGGTTATGCCGACGACAAATCATACTGTATCTGTGAGTAGTTGTGCTGGGCGTCGTCCTCGGAAGTCGGGAGCACACACCAGCGCTAGGTAACGAATGCACCCGAGACCGGAACCTTGCTTAAATAAGGGCCAGCGCTAGCTATCTTTTCCCCATCATCCACCTTCATCTTACCCCATTTACCGCTATCCACACACGCAATGGCCGCTAACATCAAACAACTCGAAAACCTTGTCGGGAAGGAGTACGCGTCTGATCCTGTGAGTACACCGTTGCCTCTCGCTCCATCTTAGCCCACCACTCACACATCCACGATATTAGGTTGCCTGGAACACGCGAGATCTCCTCACCTACGCCATTGGAATCGGTGCCAAGCCGTCCGATACGCAATTCGTATACGGTACGCTCGCCCTGTTCTTTTCCTCCTTTTGCCTCGGAAATCCTAATTTGCCCCTTTCTGTCCCTTAGAACATGGTTCGTTTCGGCAGTTTCTCGCCTACTGCGCTGCGCGCTCACCACTCTACCTTTTAGACCCTGCCTTCGCTGCCTTCCCTACATATCCTGTCGCACTCTTCCTCAAAGGTTCGGGTCGACCACCTCTGTCGCGCCATTTTTCCCTGACCACCCTTGTTCTAGGTGCCGACCAAGACGTCGTGAACTTTGCTCAGCGCGCGGCGTCCAGCACCGTCCCGGGCATGCCCACCTTCGACCCCAAACGCGTCGTGCATGCGTCTCAGTCCATCGAGATCCTCAAACCGCTCCCCCTCGTCAGCGGACCCGGTTGGAGACTCAAGAAGCGGCTCGCGTCTATCCGTGAGAACAGTGCGTGTCCTTTTTCCCCCCCTACGTCGCAGCAACACTGACCGTACGTGCAGAGGGCGGTGTCATCCTCGAGAGCGAGTTCATGCTCGTCGACTCACGCGACACACCCTACGCGCGTCTCTTTGTACGTCGTCCCCGTCCCATTTCGTGCGAGGCGCTAAACGTGCCCTCCCCCAGTCCGCGTCCTTCAATCTCGGTGGGAAGCTCACGGGAACGCGCTTCGCGCGTATGGTCCTCTCGCCCCCGGTCCACGAGTCGATCCCGAAGGCCCGCGCGCCAGACTGGGTCGTGCGGGAGAAGACGTTGCCAGAGCAGGCGCTCATCTACCGTCTCTCGGGCGACTACAACCCCCTCCACATCGGTGCGTGCGCGCGATATCCCTTTGAAAAGATTTTTTTTTTTTTAACCGCTTGCTTCAGACCCAACCGTGGGTGCCGCGTCTGGTTTTGGCGGCGTGATACTGCACGGCCTCTCGACGTTCGGCTTTGCCGCACGCGCGATCCTCCAGGCTGTTGGCGGTAATGACCCCGCCGCGCTGCGGTACATTGGCGTGCGCTTCACGGCGCCGGTCAAGCCCGGCGACGAGCTCGAGACGCGCGCGTGGCGTGTGAATAATGGTCCCGGTGACATTGCCGAAATCGCATTCGAGGTGAATAACGTCACGACTGATAAGGTGCGTTGTTTGCTGGCATGGGTCTTGTTTTTTTTCGCGGGTTTTGATCCTTTTTTTGTTTTAGATCGTTATCGGTGGTGGCTTTGCGAGAGTGGTCGAGGCGGAGCGGTCAAAGCTTTGAGGAACCTCCTCCCGTAGTTCTCTGTTGTATTTTAATGTTGATGTTAATTATCTTTCGAACTGGGGTAACGAATCAACTACCTAGCGCAGCAACAGGCGTCTGCCCATCAACGCAGAGCGTTTGTACGGAGAGTTTGTGCGGCGCAACGAATACATGATAACACAATGCTACGCAGGAAACAAGAGTGTTCTTTGGACGGTCATAAGTGGGCATTATAAATGACGATGAGACGAGTCAGAGAGTAATGAAGATGCAGAGACTAAACATGCAAGTATGGGGAGGAGTGTGTAACTTGAATGCGAGATAGAAAGGGGTAAAACAAAGAGACATGCAAGTATACTGACGGGAAATTAAGCACGTTTCGCAGTCAATGGAATGGAAGGTGACACAGAATCGAAAATTGTCCATCATAAGGGGGAGAGTTGTATTAATAAAGGGCATGATTGTGCCGGACCTGTCCGACGACCGGGTGGCACGATTACAACGGAGAGCTCTAGCGGCGAGGGCACCATCCGCCTGATCTTCTCCTTGTCAACCACCTGGAGATGAAGGGGCGGGAAGTACAAGAGGTGATATCGCTCACGCACTTCCGTTAGATCGGACCGCGGTAGAGATAGGCGGTGGACAAGTGGCAGGTACGGGTGGCGGTGACGGTGACAGCATGACTCAACCATATACATACCGGCGCTTTAATTATTAATATTGGAGGTCATTGAAGGGCGTTGCGTGCGTTTCATAGGTTGGAGGGCCCCAAAAGCGGGTCATGTCGAAGGTCGCCCGGGAGGGACACGGTCAGGGATCCGTTTTCTCTTTCTCGTGGGCGGTCGTAATCATGCCGGTACGACTGGGCGTAGCGCTGGGGGAGGTGGAACGGGTGCCGGTGCTGGGGGAGTGTCTGGGCCCGCCTCCTCGGAGGCACTAGGGTTCGAGGGCCGTCCTCGGCGCTTGCGTGCACCACGGCGTCTACGCTGTCAGCTTCTACTGAGGGCCACCCGTTCCGCGCTGATGCCTGCGGCGTTTTCATGTCGTTGCTAGGGGGGAGGAGGGACAATTTAGGCGCGGGGCTCAAGACGCCAAGTAAGCGCTTGAGGTGGCTCTTGCCGTCGGTGGCGCCCGTACCTGCTGTGACTTGCCTCGCCCTGGGGCTCCACGTGTGTCGGTCGGAGAAGGGGGAAGGACTGCCCATGGATGGTGAATACTTGCGCGCAACGGGGTGCGGGTCTCGCGGTGCGTCGAAGACGCCGCTCCAGATTGGAATTGGGTGGCGTAAGAGCAGGTTCAGTGCCAGGATAGGCGAGGAGACCGTCACGCTGATGGTGAGAAGGACAGACGCAGACTTGCTGCTTTGTAGATTCGAGCCGTTGAGGTGAAGGATGTAAGGCAATGCAAATAACTAGGAAAGGCGGGTTTCAGCATATGAGGGTCCTGGCTCGCGAATCAACCACATACCAGTGGAACCCATACCCCGGCCAGCCAGGCGAGAATGCGCATGACTGAAATATCGATCACGGGCGGAGGAGGCGCACTGCTTGGAGGAGAAGAGGGTTGGGTCTTTTCCGTCTGGTCATCCAGGGCCCTCACGCCTGGGACAGCAGCGGGAGGAGGACGGACACTGACGGGGCTGCGGTCCTGCGACGGCGTCGAGGCGATAGCGAAGCTCTCGACCTCATCGACGCGGGAAGGCTGGTGGCTGGAGAGGGTGGGGAACGACCACGCGGAGAGGGTAGGGTGCGTGCCGAAGGACGACGTGATCCACGAGTTCCGCGAGCTCAAACTCAGGGCGGCCGCGCGGAGCGACTGCGCGCGGCGGCGGAAGGGCTCAAAGTCTCTGCAGGGCGCGTCGTCGCGGCGGGGAAAGGGGGTCTGGGGCAGAGAGGAATACGCGTAAGGGACCGGAGGGGCCCAGAAGGGGAACCTGAGCGGTTCGGGCGACGTAGCTGCACTCTGACTCGTCAGCCGTGTGCGAGTCGTCGAGTGAGAGATGCTGGTGGTGGTGGTGGCGTCCGGGCGAGAGCTCGTCGTAGACGTGATCCAGGTGCTGCCGTCTCGAATGGCGTCGACCTCCTCCGTGGCGAGGGCAGCCTGCGCGCTGTCGTTGGACGACTGGGCCTTGTGGAAGCTCTCGAGGCTGCGCTTGATGAAGATGAGTGTGCCGACGAAGCAGCCAAACATGACGGTATTCAGCACCGCGACAGCAGAAGAGTACGCGATGTAACCGACGCGGAATATATGGCCTGGGAGACGTTGTCGTAGCGGCGAAGATGCCTGCTACGAGAGTGGACAAGGTGGCCAGGAAGACGAGAGGCACCCAGAGTAACCAGTGTGCGACACCGAAGGAAACCGACTTGCGCAGACGGACGTGGATGAGGATGAGTGCAGAGACGATGAGAAAGCATGTTTGGCGGAGGGTAAGCGCGAGCCAAAGGCGAGAGGTGGTGCCTATGCCGGAAATAGCACCACTGTCGCGATTGGCGCTAGAAGATGAACTAGACCACTGGGCGAAAACCTCCCAGACAAAGACACTCAGTGCGGATATGTCACAGAGTGCAAGCCAGATGTAACTCTTGTCTGCTGGGGGCAGTGCGCGGGAACTCGGGGGGCTATAATGTAACTGTTGCAAGTGAGAATGGAAAAACTGCACGCTGATATGAGGCTTACAGGGAGGAGTCGTCGACTTAGCGTACGCGGGGATAGGGTAGATAGCACAGTGCGAAGGATGACGAACGCAGAGCATAGTAGCGAAACCAATGCGAGCGCGACCGTTGGGACGAGCGGAATCATTTCGAGACGTGGCTTGAAAGGTGGTCGAGGGCGTTACGTGCTGCGTAAAGGGCGTGAGGTCATAAACGCCTTCGTAACCCGAACTCCGTGGACAAGGTCGAGCAGAGGCAAGTCTTTCTATGGCAGTGTAGAACCCACCAGAGTGTAGCTGGAAGAGAAACGTGGGTACAAGTGGCCTCCCAAACTCGTGTTTCAACTTTGAAATACGGAGAGACGGAACGACGGCGAAAAAATTAGGCGCAATTATTGTACTTAATGAACAACGACGCGTGCCATTCCAGAGGAGTGCGCAGATTGACAGGCGGTCGGCATTTGATAAGAATCCTGCCTCCGTTGCACGGGCCATGGTCATTGATGGGCGAAGCGTCAATTTGAAAAACGTCCGATATGTCCGTGGGATTTAGCACCCAGCACAGTAATTGGCACCCAGCGAACGGGCGCACACCAGGCAGGACGCCAAAAGACGGCGACGATCGCTCATTCATTTTTCGCCCGAACGGCGACTCCACCCGTCAAATGGCGTCACGGACCACCGCCGTCCACTATAGACACGCAGCCGAACAACACCGGTTCCGAGAGCACCCCGAGTCCAACGAAAACACATATGGTGGGCACCTTGACGTCTTCCCTCTCGTAGCCTCGTGTTGTCATCAGATGATTGGATGCGCGTCCATGCGTTAGTATCTTTAGCTCTGCGAACTACAATGGCACTTCCAGTGTCCATAGTAATGGTGGGCTTCCCTGAAAGAACCATGCGTAGATGTCACTGTAGGTAGACAGCAGCGTCAAAGAGTGGGCTTCGACTGGATATCAAATGCTGCCTTCTCTGGGCGCTACAAAAACATACTGCACTTTCCCCAGGATGAATGCAGCACAGGTTATCCAACGATAGAACTGATCCCTAGGGCAGCAGTAGGGCCATGTGCAAGCGCGGGCACAGGGCTGATTTTCATCTCTTCAAACGACGCACCAAGCCCGTCCGCCTCCGCTCGTACATCCAAATCCGCTCCATCTTCCTCTTCCTCTTCTTCATCACTGTCATCATCATCATCCACTCCAACGGCGACGCTTGTCCATTCGCGATATATAGGCTCTATGTACGAGCTCGAGCGCGGTAGCTTGTACGGGTCAAACGGGAAGAAGGACGTGAGTTCGCTCAGCGCGTTCGGGTGCGTGGGTACCGGGAGCGGTTGCTGCTGCTGCGCTGGCGACGCCGCGAGCAGCGGGAAGACGTACATGAACCCCGTAGCGTGCGCGACGCGCGCGAATTGGCGTGCCACGTTCTCAGAGCAGAACTGAAATGATTTTGCGTGAGCGGATGCGTGTGCTAGAGCGGAACCGGGAGCACCTTGAGCGGCTGCAGCGGGCACGCGACGACGCGCTGGACAACGCTGAGCTCCGCCATCCACATCTTCTTTGGCGAACCGGCCAGCGCGTCCGGCTCTCCCTCGTCGTCGCCCTCGACGAGCTCCCTCCACCGAAAACAGAAGATCAGGAACACTGCCTGGGCGACTGCGTAGAACACCCCGGGTGGCGCGGCGTCACCGTCGCCCGCCGCCTTCAAGCATGTCGACTTCGTTCTCGAGGAAGCGGCACAGCACGCGTACGGTGCCGCGCGCCTCGTCGCGGCCGATGAACATCGCGCGCGACACGAACGACGCGACGTAGCTCGCGGCGGCGGCGCGCGAGACCACGGGCGCGGAGGGCTCGAGCAGGGCGTGGGCGACGAGCTCGCCGAGGAAGAGGTCCGCGAATGTGGCGTCGCGCGAGGCGAACCAAAAGAGGAGGAATTGGGTGTAGCGCGACTTGAAGGTGCAGAGGATCGTGCGGGTGAAGATGGCGAGGAGCGTGTGGAACTGCGCGAGCTGTGACGTGGGGTCGTCTTTTGGTTCGGCGGGGGGTGAGGGCGTGCGTGGAGACGAGAGAAGGGGCGATAGAGGGGGGCTGGGTCCGTGTGCGGGTGTTGAGGGTTCGGATGGTGAGGCGGAAATGGGGGTGGAGGAAGGGGGTCGGTTGAAGTGATCGAAGAGGAGTTTGAGGATGTCGTCGAGCTTGTTGGCCATCTCTGTTATGCGATCGAGGTCGACTGGTGTATGTATGAGCGGAGCGTCGTCGTTATCCTGACTACCCGCCTCGGTGGACAGATCAGAAAAGTTGTCGCCTCCGTCATCGGATCCGTCGTCGTCTTCGTCTTCTCCAGGATCATTGGGTGGCTCTTGCCCGACGACGGTATCGAAAGGATCAAAGTCGAATACCTCTGCTTGTTCCTGTACCGCCTCGAGTTCCTCGAGCTCGACCTGTATCTCTACCTGGGCCGCAATGAGCAATGCGTCAGTATCCGCGGCGAGAACACTCACATCTATCTGAATCGCACGATCGATGATTGTCGAAAGCAAACCATCCGCCATCTCTGGACAGTACTGCGTGATCCGGAGCATGTTGCGGATATAGGTGATCTGCGACGCCTGCGACTGCCGTTTATGTGGAAAGTTTTGCACGAGAAACGGTCGAAGGGTAGATGGGAGGGTTGGGACGAGGGCCAAGAGGTGGCGCAGGAGATAGTGTATACGATCGTAGACTCTGCGACGGGTGAGCGGCGCGACGGAGCACTCGGGGAGACCGGCTTCCAGCGCCTGCAGGCCAGATTCTAGACAAAGATTAGGGGGTATTTGCGCCAGTGGGGAACGAGACGCACGGTAAGTGAAACCTAGGGTGATGCGGCCGAGCACGAGGGAGAGGTACTCGGGTCGCGCGCTGACGAGGATCTCGATGAAGGAGGTGTACGTCTTGACGAGGCTTGAATCCATGGTCATCCACGGCAGGCGCGCGATGGCCTCTATGAGCGCGATGTGGGTGCGGTCGAGGCGCGAGACGACGTGCATGAGTGCCTGAAGCCACAGGCGGAGCTGCGGGATCGGCGACGGCGACGGCGCATCGAGGGCGGACTTTTTGACGTTGAACTGGTTGACGAGCGAGTCGTACGGCTCGCGATTCCCCTACCGCGCGGCATTAAGTCGAGCGAAATGATGGAGGAGGGGAGACGCACGAGGGCTTTTTGTTGCAGGGCGTTGTGCACGAACGCGAGATGCATGTCCTTCCTGAAACGCTCATCCTGCTTGATTCTGGAGTTCGTGGCGATGGGGCGAGACGAGCCGTCGAGGAGGACGGACGAGGACCGTTTTCGACCCTTACTACTGTTGCTGCCACTGGCGTCTGATCGCTTAGCGAATCTATCCAATATCGGGGATTTCGGATGGAACAGCGAGTCCATCTGTCTCGAGTTGAGTGCTTTTGGAGAGCGCTGATTGAACTGGGTCAGTCTCGAGTGTGGGTCCATTTTCTTTTCTAATAACATTCGCCGTGCGGATGCGGTTCTGTGACTCGGCGAGACGGAAATTGTGTGATTATGTCATCAGCGACAGGTCCCACCAAGCAACGCCGCCACTCGCCAACGAACAGAGCCAGCCAACCAACACCATGTCGGTCTCGCCTTTCTCGGACGCTCACAGACGCTACGTCAAGTCTCTCTTCAAGCGCATGCTCGTGAACGAGCGCAACTGGGTTGTCCGCTACGACCTCTGGCGCGCCCGCGCTTGCGCCGTCCGTGCCGAGTTTGAGCGCAATCGGTACGTTGTTTTTCTATTTAACCCCCCTCTTGTGTCTGTCGTTAAATTGGCGGAAAGGAACGTCCATGATCCACGTGCACTCGCCGCGATATTGGAAAAGGCAGAAGAGGAACTGGCCCGTAAACGTCACCCCGATCCTTACATTCGTGCGTCTTCTTCAGTCGAGCCCATTTACTCTTCGTCACTCACATACGCGTCTTCACTACAGCTGCTGCATTCCCTGGAGGTACGAAGTGGTACGTGGCGATGTCTCCTGACTTTGTACGTTCTGTCTGTGCGACGGTTTACTGACCTCGCTTCTTCGCTTCGTTTTTGTTTCTCTCAGGGAACGCAATGCACCCGTGCGTACTATTTCAAACCCGTTCGGCCCTCGCGTACTCATCTAACGATTCCCCGTCTCGCCCACCCAGCCTCGACTTGGTCCCATCTTTGACCACGAAGCGCACCACTAATAATAGAACTCATGTTGTTCTCATATCCACACTCCCAAATGCAAATAAAATCGTCGTGTCCTCGTATTGCGAATGGCCACTTACAGAGTAGCGGATGATTCACGTGGATATCATGTTCTCGTCATTATTCTGTCCGTCGCAAGAGTTAAAAAAACAAAGACAACTCGAAACGCAAGAAAAAAACCATTGACGCCCGACGGATCACAAGTGACATGTGAGGTCGCGACGATTCAAGCCAAAAAAAAAAGCCAAGCAAACAAAACGTGCGTATGGAGCAAGGGGGATTTGAGTACGTATGTAATTATTTATGTGTGTGATGGGAGAGAGATTACACTAGGACCGGAAACCATAACCGAATCTCATGTGATGAGCGTGGAAGGGGGAGGATGACCACTAACTAACTAACTACCAGGCAAGGTAAAAGGAATCATGGGAATGACGAGTGCATGCATGTGCGAAACGATGTACGTACTGTATTGGTGTATGTGTATGGATAAGCAAGCCCCACGGCCGGAAGAAAAGAAGAAAGTTCAACGTTCAAACAACATAGCTAACTGTGCGGGGACGAAGCAGTACCCCCACCTTATTCGCGGATAACTAATAATACACACCTGGCACAGCAGCCGGCGCGCCGCCCCGCGGATCTGCACCGTACGCCTCGTACTCCATAAACTGCGGTGGTGGGTACGCATACCCCTCCGGCGCGCCATACGCGTAGTACGGCGGCTGCGGGTACCCCTGGTATCCCATCATGGCAGATGAGGCCGGAGCCGGGGGTACCTCTGGTGGTGGGCTGGGATAGAACTCATGCGGCGCGGATGGAGGAGGGGGAACCTGTCCTTGCAACGGGACAAAGGCGGGCGCAGGAGGCACTCGCGCGCAACGTCGACGGCCGCGACGCGTGTGCATGGTGTGCGGAGGAGAGCCGCGCCTCGTCGGACATGGATGGCCCATCGGGCCTGCGGATCTCGATCCGCGAGCTTTGGCGAGGTGGCGCGAAGAGGGATGGGTCTGGCGAGGCGTGCGGTCGGTGCTGCATGTGTGGGTGCATGTGCGCGTATGGCATCATGTATACTGGCGTGGGCACTTGCGTCGGGGC
Source organism: Lactarius akahatsu (assembly GCA_021524915.1). NCBI lineage: Eukaryota > Fungi > Basidiomycota > Agaricomycetes > Russulales > Russulaceae > Lactarius > Lactarius akahatsu. The sequence goes on along the minus strand of JAKELL010000078.1, from coordinate 170,812 downwards.
CTGTCATGTATAATGGCCGACCGGTCGCGAGCTCGTAAGGCATGCCATGTGCGTCCAAGGCAACGCCGGGTGGAATTGTGGGCGCGGCGTAGGTGTATGGGGAGGCATACCCAGGTGCAGGTGCGGGTTGTGCGAACGTCGTTTGAAGGTGAGGAGGTGGGGAGCGCCAGAGGAGCCCGCCCTCTGGCGCAGTAGCAGAATGTGGGACCGGTGCAGGTGCAGATGGTGATACGGCTGCGCTCGGTGAACTGGGTCTAATTTGTGTAGGCGTGGACGTAGGGAGAGGGATGACAGTCGGGGTAGGGGGATCGCGTAGCTTGAATGGGTCGTCATGAGGAACTTCAGATATCTGCACGGGCTCTTCTTCGATTGAAACGTGTAGCTCGGGTGGGGATGTGGCAACGGGAGTAATAGATAACGATGGCGGCGCTGAGACCTGAACGGGTGCCACCTCGGATACTTCCTCGGGGAGAGGCCTGGGTGCAGGCGGTGACAATGGTGCCGCAGCAGTCGTGGGAATACTCTCGGCCATATCGGGCTTGCGCTGACCACGCGGCAATGACACGGTGAAAACGACATCGCCGTCCTCATGTCCTGCCTCACGCGGTGGTGTCGGGGCACGCGGTGGCTGAGTCGGATATTGCACCACGGCTGCGGAGTTTGTTCCGGGAAGTTTGACGCGATACGCGGGACCTTGGCCGGGTCGAGGACGGTGAGAAGGATCCGAGTAAAGGAAGAGCTCGTGGTGCTTGGTCCACGGGCGCTCTGGTTTGATCAAGAACCATGTGCGAGGTGACATTGAAGATGGAGAATCCGTCGAACGCGTGGCGCCTGGGCGGGGCGAGAACCTACCCCTTCCAAATCCTCGTCCTCGTGGGCCAAACCCACCACGCACGCCGCGGCTATTGCTATTGGATCCTTGGGTTTGATCCTGCCGCTGAGAGCGCTGCTCTTCACGGCGCTTCAGCTCCTCGAAACCATCATGCGTCCAGGGACGGTCTACGGGCGGCAACTCCACTGGCTCTGAATACGGAACTTCATCAATTGGGTGGCTGTCGTTGCTTGCATGGGCGCCTCCTCGTCCCCGTCCGCGACCACGTCCCCGGACACCAAAACCGCGTCCACGAGCGCCACCCTGCCAACGCCCCCGCCACCAACCAGAGAGGCTGCGCAAGTCCTTATCCAGTAGACGATCGTCGTGCCCCCAAAACTCGCCCACGGTAGGAACATACGAGGGGTCATTCTCCAACCGCTCCTGATATGCCTGGCGCGCAGTCTGCCCACGGCGATGAGAAGCCGATGCCGATGTGGGTTTTGGCTCGTCCTCAGACTCAGGCTGACCGGACGAAGCTGCGGCTGCGGGCAGCTCGGAGGGGAGTTCGGATGATGCGGGGGGCGCAGCAGGTGCGGATGAGCGACGATTAGGAGCAGGACGTTTCGATTTTGGAGCCCTGCGTGCCACAGGGGTGCGGGGCGTCTTTGCATGGATCACTTCTGCACCAAGGTCGGCGAAGTCGATGACAGGGAGATCGGTGGAATTAGCCACTTCATCCATGACCATCTCGGACCAGTTCATGGAGGCGGCAAGCAACGGGGCATGATCGCCGGCGTCTTTGCCTTCATTCACGGCAGATGGAGTGGTACTGGGACTGAGTAATGGGGCGTGCCCATTTTGCGGAGCATCCTCAGACGCGGGCTCGGTCTCTGAATCGCTGTCCGAATCGACGGAGGACTGGGCGTCCTCATCGGTGTCGGAATCAGTTCTTGCCTCGCGCTCAATCTCATCATCGCTGTGAAAACCGTTTGCCCTTCCTCTCCTCCTGGGGATCCTGGTCTTAGGTGGCGATGGGCGATGGTGAGGAGATGATGTTAGCTTGGTGGCTTTCAAAGCGGTGGGAGTAGGCATTCTGGTCGATTTGGAAAGTCTCAGCAGGTTTGACAATAAGGGAGAAAAGGACGAGTGCTAAAGGCAATTACCAAAACGATTTGATGCAAAAAAGTATGTTAGACGAGTATAAAAGGATAATTTTCAAGGATGAGAGCGAAAGGAATAGGTGAGAAAGAGGACGGTGACAGAGGGTTGGACGAGCTGCTGCTGTAAGGACAAGGAACGACGTTTGTGGGACTCTCTCCATCGGTAAATTCCGCTTTATTTTAAACTCAGTGTGCCTGACTCATTCACCCGTCATAGCTTTGACGACACATCCAACTTGGCCAGCCAATCCAGGACACCTCTTGTCACCTCAGTCCTTCGCCTGGACCATTATCCAATGGCCCTCGTTCTTGAGCTCTTTCTCTTCCAACTTGGGTATCAGCACTCTCATCTTGGCCAGCGAACTGGGTGTGGCCGCCAGATCCTTGGCACCCCAAATATGGAAAACGGGCAGGTTGGCCGGCGGACGATCTGGCAACTGTGCAGCTAGTAACGAGAAATCAGCGTGTTTCGTCACCTTCCTTGCTTCGTCACGAACCTTGTTCTTCCTCAAAGCGTACTTTCGTTGTACGATAGTATGATAGCGGGCCGTTCATGTCGCTCATCTGCGAGGAAACGTATCGGAGTTCCTAGTGTGCCCAAAGGCATCAGTTCGGCCTTTCGATAATCAAAAGTTACGAACTTCGGTTGTTAATATAGGGCTGGACTTTGATAGCCTTGTTGGTCCCGGATTGACAACCGCCTCTCGCATATTCCCATCAAGTACAATACTCTTCTCGTGCACCTCAATCCCATATATCGCCCGCAGGAATCGTTCGAGCTACGGTTCGTCTAGTGGGTTAGCGGATCGAGGGTACACTGGCTCAAAAATCACGTTCCGCACATTTGCCTCGATTTCCTTCGTAGACTCCGGGCTGGCAAAGTACAGCTGGTATGCATAGTTGGGCACCCTCTCAACGATTCCTTCGAGCGGAATGTACTGCTTGAGGGGGGGCGGGTATGGAATAGAGAATCTGGTAAATGTACCTGTCAACTCCGCCCGACGGATGGGGGAAAGATAGACGGGACTCACAGCGCCAGCGCCAACAGCCTGTCTGGGTGCCACAACGCAAACCGCCCCGCAATGTACGATCCCCAATCGTGCCCGATCACGATCTGTACAGCAAGCCAACGGCGTGTGAACTCGGGATAGATCTGCAACAGGGAATTACGACAACACTTACAGCCTTCTGCACTCCGACGACGTCCAGAAGCGCAGCGAGGTCCGCACAGAGCCTTCGCGTCGAGTACTCCTCAGCGGCCCGCGGCTTGTCTGTCCCACCGTAGCCAAGCATGTCCGGCACGACGACACGGTATCCCGCGCGCACCCACGGCCCGATCTGATATCGCCATCCATACCTGACCCGGGCCGTGTCAGGAGAAAATCAGAGAGAAGGGAGGGGGAACTGCGACGCACCAGATGTCGGGAAAGCCGTGGACGCAGAGAATGGTGGACGCCGCATTCGCTGCAGATGCGGCAGGGCCGGAGTAGCTCTCGGGAATGTGGTCGACAAAGTGGTACGTCCGCCCCGTGGAGAGTAGCTCTGTACGGTGGTTGAAGCTGGCTGGATCTGTAGGGTCCATCTTGGTTTTACTTGTGCGCCTTCGCTTTGTTATATATACAGCGCGTGGAAAGAAAGAAGCCGGAGAAGCCGTGTGCCTTGCACGGTCCGCGCTCGCGCATCAATTGTGTAGTGGGGCAGTGGGGCAACCACCCCCAAGGAAACACACAAGCTGAGGCTCAACTGAGGTATGAAAGGCGCCCCAGGAAACAGGAACCGACAACACATGGATTGTCTTTTGGAATGGAGATTTAACTGTCCCTACCAAATAAGACACGCTACCGTACCGCAATACTTCTACAACCCTGGGCCAAAAAGGCTGATCACAGCAACCGGCGCAGGTCCACCCTCGCGCAGTTTCGTCTGTCCACAGTATGCAATGACGTAGTTTGAGGGATGCCATGTTACCTTTGGGGAGCTCGCGAGCGCCGGGACCCTGTGCAGTGGTACACCTGTCTCTGTCGCACACTACAGCACAATTTTTCAACCCATGGCAGAAAGGTGAAAGAATAGAGCGTACGATGTCGATGTAGTTTCCAGCGCCCGCAATCGCGAGATACTCGCCGTCGTGCGAGAAGCTCAAGTCCGAGATGGCCTGCCTGTAGTTAGAGAGATGGCATGACGTCGTCAGCTTGCTGCTGCCCACAAATGAGCAACACGCACTCGCAGACGGTGATCGTACGGGCAGCAATCCACTCGCTGGTGTCGAACAGATTCACGATAGAATCGAAGCCGCCTGAGGCGAGGTAGCGCCCGCGGGGGTCGAGCGCGGCCGCGACGCAGCCGCCGACATGCGCCGCGAGGTTCTCGCGCAGCGCAAGGGAGGGCACGTCGACGATGCGGATCGCGTGCTCTGACATGTGCGTGAGGATCACACTGTCTCCCGTGTGGTTGAACATTGCTGACGATGCCGTCAGCTGTCCCATCGCAGGGTGGTTTGTGTCAGGCGTGGGAGGGAAAGAAGATGAAGTGAAGTGTACCGGAGAGCGGTCCATGGGAGACCATTGGGCGGGAGCGGTAGAGTCGTCAGAGTCCTTCCCATAGGACATGAAGAACAGCTGGTTGCCGGAAGAGACGTAAAGTAGAGATCTGCCGTCGGGCGCATAGTTGATCTGGACCGGGGAAACTTTGAGCGTGTATTGTTGGATGTGTCGGCTTTCTAGTCAAAAGAAAGGCAAAACGTGAGAATGAAACGCCGGGGAGGTGGGACCACATACGCCGTGCGTCCCAGAACGCGATCCGTCGATCTTTTTGGCTGGATGAGCAGAACAGCTCTGGATGAGTGGGGTTCCACGCGACAAAGTCCACTTCGTCGCTGTGCGCGCCAGAAAACAACGACGCAGACCTCGTCTCCATCTGGCTCGTGAGATCAGCTCGGCGCAAAGGAAGAGAGGACTGGCACACGCACGCTCTTTTCTGGGTGAAACACCCGCACCATCCTGTCGATCCCCACAGCAGCCAGCTTCTTCCCTTCGCAGCTCCACGCGACATGCGTGATCGCCTGCGTAGACGTGATACGAACGTCGCGTGGTCGGAAGGCGGAGAAGGTCGGTGTCTACGAGACAGCGCCGCCGTCATGGCCATATTCGCGAAAGTTGGCTGATACAACGCGTACGTGAACGCCCCTGACGGCAAATGTTGTGTGTGGAGGCGGCGAGGGCGGTCGTTGCGGAGGCTGGATCTCCTCTTCATCTTTTCCTTGCTGTGCGAAACTTGACATGATGTTGGCAGATGAACCAATCCAGTCCCGAGCCCACAGATGTGATTATCCACGTGGTCCGTGGGAAATCAGAGTGGGGCCCTCATTGGTAATCACCTGAGCTGTGGTCGGTTGCTTCGTGACTCGGTTGTCGACAACGTTCATCGTCTGCTACGGTGACCAGTCTCACTACCATCGTCGCACTCGTTATTGGGCGCGTAACTCGCACATTAATTCACTGCTTGTTTTTAAGTCAGAAGTAAACTAGGAACACCGCCGGTAAGTCTGTTTCAATGATTCTATTTGAAACCATGAGATTGGGATCCCATCTAGCTCGGACGTTTCCTTTACTTTGTCCGGGTCCTCATTTTATTGAGCTCTCGACCCACCTACTCCCCGCACACGAGAAGATCCCCTTTCGTCCTCAACAATAATGGCCTATCCCAAACCCTTCCCTCTTGCTTCACCGCCTAAGCCCCAACAGGCTGCCTTTGCACCCGACCTCTCCGTCCGTCTCATCTGCCCGGACTGCAGAGACCCCAATCCAACCATTATCGAGGAGTTTGGCGCGGGAGACCTCGTGTGTGGGAGCTGTGGACTGGTCCTTGGCGACCGCGTCGTTGACACCCGGAGCGAGTGGCGGGTACGTGCTTCACGTTTTTTTTTTTCGACTGTTTCGTCGTGCTGCAATTCCATTATCGTGTGCTCCAGACCTTCGCAAACGACGAAGGCGACGACCCCTCTCGTGTCGGTGCTGCTGCCGACCCCCTTATGGAGGGCATGGAACAGCTCGATACGATCATCGGTTTCAAGGACGGCGGCACGGGCATCGCCCGCGAGCTTCAGCGCGCGGCAACGCGCTCCCAAAATTCGCGCTCCGAGCGGAACCTCCTCTCCGCTTTCCGCGACATCTCGAGCTGGTGTGACCAGTTTTCGTTACCAAAGACGATCAGCGACATCGCCAAGCAGCTCTACAAGCGGGCAGACGAGGAGAAGCTGCTCCGCGGGAAGCCGCTCGACGCCGTTATCGCGGCGTGCATCTTCATTGCGTGCCGCCAGGCACATGTGCCCCGCACGTTCCGCGAGATCTGCAACCTCACCCACGTATCGAAGAAGGTCCTCGGCCAGTGCTACAAGGCCCTCGAGCAGGCGTTCAATCTCACTCCCGGGTCGAGCGCAGCGCGCTCGGGCGCCACTGGCGTCGCAGGGCCGGAGGACCTCCTCGTCCGGTACTGCAACCACCTCGATTTGCCCCCGCACGTGCAGGCAATATGCAAGGACATCATCGTCGCTGCGCGAGAGCATGGCATCGCGGACGGACGCAGCCCCGTGTCGATCGCAGGCGGCGCGATATATTTTGCGTGTCTGTTGCTTGGCGTGTCCAAGGCCGTCAAGGACATCAGCATGGTGGCGGGCGTGAGCGAGGGGACGATCAAGCTCGTGTACCGTCTGTATTACACAGACCGCCAAAAGCTGGTCAAGAAGGAGTGGATAGCAGATGGAAAGGTGAACATGGACCGCTTACCAGTTGAGACGACAAAGTAGAGACATTGCCCCACACCATCACCCGACTTTTTTCGGATATCTTGTCGACATGAGGCGGTTCCTCGTATGGAACCGAGAGTTTTTTTCGTTCACTCAGCGACACAGTCATATGTATTACACATTCACGTAACCATACTGTAATGACAATTGGGTTTTGAAGCGAAACCAAAGAAAGATCTCCGGCCAGGACCCTGCTCATGCCATATTTCTTAGCTCTCTTACAGTGATCTGATGATCTGAATCACCATAGCGTGAACGCTGGAGCTGCACGCACCTAACAGTGTGGAAGAGTCTGCAAAATGCCGTGTAAATTATTGTCTAGAATCGTAGGAATGGAAGGGTACGGGGCAACGATCGATAACCAAAATTCGAGACGAGAAAAGATCGTGCGAAAGGTTGGGCTGTCGAGGTCACCCACTGGCACTGGCACTCTCCACTGGCCTTCTCCTTACCTCCTCCGACATTCCATCCACTCCTGCCTCCTCCGAAACCTCTTGAATGTGCTCCATCTCCCTTTATAGCAACGTATCCGCCTTACCACCTATCGATATTTGTAGGCCTGAGCTCTCCATGGTAAGAGCACTACTACGCGTGAACTTCGCCATCACCATTGAAGAAAGGGCAGAGCAAGTCCTTCTAAGTTCTATAAATATAGTATGTATATAACTATAAGTGATTGTTGAACAGGAGAAATGGTATAGTGCATAGTTTCATAAATCTCATAGTAGGCCATTAAAGGATGTTGCGCTCGACTGGGCTGATGTTCAACATCGATTCGGCGCAGCCGCTCTCCCACCTCCCCAACGTCGGGCTCAAAATGAAGAGCCCATCAATCCCCGTCAGCGGATTTGACCTCTAAGGCCCACACGTCGGTCTTCTCCACGGCCGCCTGCCATGAGATAACTATCAGCACACTCCCTAGAGGGTCATCACGACCACAGTACCTGAATAACCTGGAGCGTTTTATCCACCTGAATGCGGTACAGTTGAGCTTGCTCGATTTGAGTGGATATCCACTTGGTTTCTAAGCCGTCTCTGAGGTCTTTGGAGCTTGAAGAGGCATCCTTATTAGAACACGTCGGATTAATCAAAGGGGAGTTCGCTTACTATTGCAGCAAACTCTGAGCTAATACGCGGTCGTGTGGGTTCATTACGGCTTGATGCTTCTTGAATAACGCCTGTGCGCGTTCTAGTCGTCGATCGCTTTCTTTCACTTGTTTTGTTGGCGTAACAAGGGACATGATACGCAAGCCGAAGAGAGACATTGCCGGGGATGTAGAATGTGAGGATGATACTTGGATTTTAAATGGTCCGGACGGAACTCGGTAATGCCTTATAGTGCCCATAAGTGCCAACATAAGTGCCTTGTGCCAGTGCCGGTATCACGACATGGGGCTGTGATGAATGTACTAGGCGGTGTATCATGCATCATGACTCGGCATTACTGTAAATAGGCTAAGCGGCCCCAAAGCAGAGGAGGGTTCCATACCATGGCACAGTACGACCGGGGGCGGCACCATAAGGCAGGAGTGCCCCTGCTCTACGCTGTAACGAGAGTGCCTACGTGAGTTCATGCACGTTCACGCTTAGAATGGGCACCGGGCTTTTGCCTCCGAGAAGAAACGGTGCCCCTTGCGGTGCCCTCGATGACAGAACTCGAAGTGAAAGGATTTGCCGGTGCAGTGTTCACAGTCGGAGTTACCATGTATGGGAGTCTGAGGGCCAGTAGCATGAGCACAGGCGTCTACTTGAGAAATAGGTCCTGGGATTGCAGCGCTTTTCATAACAGTCGCCGAATAAACATTTTTTACAATAGCACTCAAGAGCGGGGTTCATAATACACTTGGGGCTACTGCGTCGTAGTACTACTGGGCTGAGCAAGTCCGAGCCCGACTACTGCTCATCGATCATCACTTGAAGTGCCCACTGCACCGAATGTCAGTTCACGAATGGCTTCCAAAACCAATAAGATGACTATTTCTTGTGGGAAAGAAATTCGGCATGATCACCGAGATGCCCATTCAACCCCCGCCTGTATCCCCAATGTTGTCAAAACAGGCGACTGTTATGAAAGCGCTATAAGAATATAATAACCTTATACTGTGCGCCGGTGTAGAACGTCACCACAAAAGCCAACTTAAATTTGCAAGTCTTGCTGTGGTTGGACAAGAAGACGAAGGCGCGAAAGTCGCATATTCCAGCACTGGCACGCGACATCTTTTCTCAAAGTGGGATTGGGATGGGAATTCGTCTTGGAGGATGGTACTTCGCATAGCCCTTCACTACACGAAGATACGATGACCCGAACCTAACTAGCGCAGGCAGAGGTTCCCGAGACCGACTCTTTCGTATCCAACCGGAGCTTTACGCCAAGTGTAAATACGCTGATATCGGACCCTCAAGTCTCCCACAAGGCCCAGTATCGTTAGACGTCGATGACGATGACGCTTTGGTTCTGCAGGTATGGTGAAATATTGCCAGTGGTCGTCGGGATGGCCACAACTACTTTTTCAGACCGAGTTTAGATGATAAGCCACTTTCAAGCCCCCTCAGGATACCCGTTCGGCCGATCTCTCGCAACGCAAACTTCGTCGGGGAAAGCAGATTGAGTCCAGCACAACTTGAACCCCTCCAAGTCCACTCGCCCCTCGATGTACGTGGGGACTCCATCGGTCACTTTCACAACAAGGTACGACATGATCGCGTAGCCCACCGGAAAATGCCTCATCGTAGCACGCGGGGTCGCAGCTCCAGCGTACTACGATTAACCGCTGGGCAAGCGAGGTGCTACGCATCACTCCCGCACTTGCGGGCGCGCTGCAGGAAGCCGTGCTGACGGACCTTACAGCCGCGGGGGAGAGCGCCGCGCTGTTCACAGACGTGCGGCCAAAGATAGTGCACAGCCTGCTGAGGCACGCAATGGCCAAGGTGATCTCGGACGGCATCATTAACTCCCTGGTTGTGACAAACTCGGCCATGCGAACTTAGAGTACACGCGCATGCACGAGCGTCTCTTCGCCCGTATGTTTCCTTCCCATCCTCTGGAACGCAGGAAGTGCAGCTCTGATGCTTCCCCAAAAAACATACAACGATGATTCCTTGTCCGTCACTTTTACCTTTTTCAATTTTTTTCAAGGCACGTCTTGGTGGGTTTTTTTCCAGGGGATGCGACTGCCGCTGCGGTCTGGCGTCCCCACACGTTCTCCGTCGCGGTGGAGCATCTCACCCCCGAGATGATGCGGACGATCTTTGAAGAGAGCATGCCGTCGCTCGCGGCGCTTCTGCCAGATAGTACAGAGGACATGCTCGGGACACGCGGCGTGCTCCAGGACGCGTTCCAATTTTCGCGCATGCTGCACGGCGCGCCAGCCAGCGCGGGCCCAGGCGCGGACGCGCTCTACCGCTCGTTCGTTCCCGAGCTCGCGAGCACCTCCTATCAGTACGTCCTGTTCGTGAAGCGCTGCCACTGCTTTGACCGCCCGCGAGGGTTGCCTTGCCGGCACGACCATTGTTCCCGGCCCGGTCAAGGTCTTGCCCCCCGGGCCCGGGGCCACGCCCGAAGCAAACACGCAGACTGTCGTACGCCGGGCACAGGTCATCTGCAAATGTGCATTATAGGCGACTAACCATCCCGTATCGGCGCCACCACCGCCGACGATGTAGAGTGGCTAGAAAGTTACTGACCATGGTCGAAGCTCGTGTGCGCCTCGGCACGTCCCAACGCTGACAATCACTTGCGTTGTCTGCGATCTTCCATGGGTCCTAGCACCACACAGACCACTTTTCACACTCAAGTTCTGGCGTCAACTTCCATTATGAAGTTACATCAAAACTTGCATCAAAACGTACCATTGTTCGGGCCGCCGCCCGCCGGCTTCCTATCGTGGTTCATTGTACGACTCATGGGTGGCCTACTTCTCGTAGTAACTCCCTGCCTGTATCGCGGTTGGAGAAATACGTTTATCTCTTCACCGTGTCCATGCGACGCCTCTACGCAAGCGATCCTAGCTTCTCAGACTTTCGGTACGCGTTTGTTCCGTCGAATGCGTCTGGCGGCCCTGTTGCGGCGAATCCATGGAATAGGCGCAAAGGGGAAGGAGTAGCTGAGCGCAATAGCGATATTGTCCAGGTAGATTGAGCGATGTACTGGTGCTGAAGAGAAATGACGCGTGTGCCGCGGGAGTCTATCCACTGGATTCCACTTCCTGTGATATTTTCTGAACGTTTCGCGGAAGATCATGAACCAACATTCATTGTACCATATATGTACGAACGCAACATCAGGACACTTTGTTCAGCTCTGGAAGAGTGATCTGAATCACCCAAGTATCGAATATCTCGTGTGACTAGCGGTTTCCTACCTGTGATCACTTACCCGGGCCAGCGTCTTGATACACATACTGTAAACTGCATAACACCCAGAGCGATGAATATACTTGGAAAATAAACGTGATTGATCATACACAAGAACCCCCTCTCCTCAACATCAGGACAATCACAGCAACCAAAACTTGGCTCTGGCTATCTGAAATGGTCTCGTGCGCGGGTTCTAGATAAATAATATACTTGAGACACCAAGCTGGACGCAGATTGCGTCGCTGGCTGTGTCAAGAGCTGGTCGGACACTCCGAATCGCACGCCACTGCCCAAGACGGTAAACAGACCCACAGGGATCAAGCGTTGCTTGAGGTTGGCCATGGAGTTAACGTCTCGTTCGTGTCCGGCGTCATGGAACCACTGGTAGAACCAATACGATCCTCAATACGATCTTCAATAGATAAGGCGAGCCGCTCGAGAGGAGAATAGGGGATTTGCGCAAGAGGGAGGGCGGGGGTGACTAGTTGTCTCTGACGCTCGAGCACATCTATTGTCCTTGTCCTCGAGTGTGAATGAACTGCACTACTCGCCGTGGCGGAATCAGATGGGCTGGGAGGAATCGTTTGGAATGCAAGTGACAAGGGCCCAAGAAGGTATGGGGAGAGAGGCGCTGCGCCTTGGAAAGGAACACGGGGAATAAGACTGCAGCGCTCCTGGTAACCTGATGAGTAGACGACCACGCATATGGATAAAAAAAATAACATCCTCACCCAAGTAAATTCGATCGCGATAGCTTCACTTGGAGAGGTTTCGGTTCGTATGAGCCAGTCGACGTGCAAATAGTCGCGGTGAAGTGCCAGGTCCAATACTTCCGTCCAATCTGTCAGCTGTGGTGGGAATTGCGTTGTGCCCCTTTTCCAGATACGAACTTCGCCTTGGATCATAGGACCAATGCGATTTGCCGCTTCTATGGTCCCTTGAAGATCTATTATCTGGATAAGGTTGGCACAATTGATAGGGAAAGGCCATAAGCACCTTTTAGTATGACGGTATTGTGGGGCTTCCAAATGTTGGTGTATGTCTTATAAAACTTCCCACACTCAAAGAAGATTCTGCCTGTCCGGGGGTGATCGTGAAGGACTAACACGACTTGTTCATTCTCGGGTCTGAGGTGGTCCTTCAGTGGCTCAAGCCAGAATTTTTCGGTGTAGGCAAGTGGTCGGTCAGGAAGGTCCTTGCTCAGGTAGAAATGTGGGACATCTCTTGGCGCTATTCGGTGGTTCACAGGCAACCGGGCGAATATCCATAGTACCTCGATTATTTGTACCTCTGTACCAAGCTCAACTGCATTTTTGCGAAGGTGACCTCATTAACGGAGAATAGTGCACCCTTATGGTATGAAAGGACTCACATATCAAAGTTTGAGACTTTAACCGGTGAGTGGGAGAAGTTAGGATTTGAAAATGAACCCTGACTTGCGAGGAGCGGCCCCGCTCATGCGAGATGTCCCGTCGCTTCAAACGTGTCAGAAAGACCTGACTTACGCCTGGTGTTGGTAGAGTTGCTACCTACACTAGATTGCCAAGGCAAGAGACTTTGAGTCCTGATGATGAAGAAGTTGTCTTCTTCAGTCGCAACACGTATGATGTTTTGCATATTGCCCAAAACGACACTGGGAAGCTTAGGCGCACTTCGATGACACAAGATAGTAAAGTGGACGAACTCGTGTCCTGGATGATAGCGCTCAGCGTAACCATCCAACTCTTTTTCCGCAATGGCAAACGCGTTGTCGACGACCGTACTCCTGTCTTTCCCCACATCGACTGCACGTTCTATAGCTTTGTCGATGACATGAACGAGACTGAAAGACGCTAGGTTATCAGCACAACAACCGTACACTCGAAACTGATTGAACCTTTTCAACGCATCGACTTGATCCCGATTTCCAGGAGAGATTTCGAAGAACAATCTACAAAGCCCAATCATTGCAACGGAGCGCTTTTGATAGGCCCTCCCTTTATTTTTCATATATTTGCCGGGATCTTGAAAATCAAACCCTCCGAGTCGAGGCATATTGTGAACTTGGTTGAGAAACGACGGCGATACAGTACACAGTACCCTGCCTGAGCACATGGCTCTCAGGCTCTCGGGTATTCCCGAAAACGACTTCGACTCAGGCTCAGGTTGGGCATGATCGCATTGCTTCGCAGCCGCAGCAACTTCACACCCAAGGTACGACTCTGGTCCGGGTAGCCCATCCCTTCATTCGGTCTTGCGTTGATCTGAAGGATGTCCGAGGGTGAATGCGTAGTAGCCTGAGCCTGTTCTACCAGGGGCATTGGCATTTGACAACTGCGGCTGCAGAACCTACCGCACGTTATCTCGTCACATCTCAGCAATATACGAGCGGGAAGCGTAGAATATCTGTTTGGATATCGTGTATCTGGGGCTTCTTGCGATGTGCTCGTAAACTCAAACGTGTACCTCTAGTCCTGCTGGCGGTAGCTGGTGAAGCTGGCCATTACTGCACCATATCTCCACCCGGACCATACTATCGCGTTCTGGTAGACTTCTGGGATATCCTACTTAAATGGCCTCACCGTTCTCCTTCTGGAGGGCATATTGCTCATGCGCGCATGAAATGAACCCAAGTCGAAGTTTAGTAAGAACTCACGGGAACGTTGAGCGCGCAGGGACGACGTTCTTACTATGGAGTAATGTTCTTGGGCACTGATAAGCTGGGGGGTAAGAGTATCACACACCCCTTCGACGAGTGCTGCGCTTCTGTCCAATGTAGACATCATGGTCAATTGTCATCTTGTTTGCACCTCTGGCGGACCGGGTGGCGTTTCACGGAATTCTACATCATTGCGCCTAGTATTGATTGTCCTGATGTGGAGCGGACTCTCACAGCTGTCAGGCGCCTATCGTCGACATATAAAGGAGTTGGGATTGGCCTCCGCAGCTGGTTCTACTTGCTGTGCCCTGCAGCTACGACAGTATTAGCGAGCTCCGATGCACCAAATTGCGTTTAACAACCGATGTTCGAGTAAAGTCCCCTCCCCCGGCCAGCGCGCCATTGCGATCGACGCCATCGTCGACGTGATTTTCTCCTTCTCCACTCCGCGCGCCATCATTTCTCTATCCCGGACGTGCCGCGCTGCGCAACCTATCGCGGCCTCCTACTTCCGCGTCGCGTACAACCCTGAGCACTTCCTGCAGCAATTCTTCCCGAACCTGACGGACGTACGCGCGTTCCGGTCCCTCCAGGCCGAGACGGGTGTCGTGGCGTTCGGGAAGGCCGTGCGCAACTTTCTCGCGCGTGCACCGCTGACAGATACGGAGATGAACCTATTCGTGGATGAGCCGTACGCCCCACAGGTGGACAGGTTCTTGACACGTGCGGGGTACGATATGGAGGCGCATGGACAGGAGCTGGTGTTCTCCAAGAAGGGGGATGATGAGGAAGTTATAAGCAAGATCGTGCTGCGAGTTGGGCCACCCGAGTCGTTCGAAACTCTAGATAAGCCCCGCGACTTTCCGAGAGGTACGTAGCGTGCCAAGGTATCGCCCGCGAGCAAGAGCAAATGACGTCGAGTGGTTTCACAGAGTTCACGGACGTCTTCACATTGGATGGCGCCTACTCTCTTTTTCCGGGTCAATACGACGAGTCCACTGGAGACCCTATACTAGTGGCACCCTCCGTGCCGCCACAACAGAGCACATCAAAGTGTCGCAGTTTCTCAGACAGCTCCAGCTGGGTCGTCACGTTCGACAAGACAAACGTTCTACTACCCCAATTGGCCTTCGGCACATCCACCCCGCTGCGCGACCCTCTATACACGAGCAGCAGCATATTGGTGTGGCCGCAGACAGAGCGCTGCGGCCCCGTGATCCGGCTACGCAGCATCGTGCTTCGCGGCATCGTGCTTCGCTCAAGGCTGCTCAGGCTCGCTCACGTGATGTGCTGTCCAAAACTGAAGCCAGTTCGTGCAGCAATTCTTGACGCGCCTCGTTCTTGCATACCCAGAACGCGCCAATTCGTAGTATGTCATCTGCCCTCCCTCTCACAATTGCAGGTTGCTCATCTCCAGCTGCAGCTTCGACACTGAGGTGACACAATTCTTACGAATCGTCTTTGAAAGGGCAGACATCCGGGATGGGCTCGCTTCCTACTCGACAGCCTGGGCGATCATGAAGGTCTGTAGCCCATCGTCGAGGGACCTGTGCTGGGATTTACATAATCGTATTGTTGAACTGACCAGGAAATGGTCCCTCTACCGACCGATACCCCAAGTGCAGGTCTGCAGTGGCCACACCTAGCCCGTGCGAGAGAATGTCATTTCATCGTGCCACTGGATGCCGGCGTTGGGCACCACGTACACTGATTCAGTTTTGCGTATCGACCCAGAGCCCTACAGAACTTTTCGGGTATATCCGTGGAGGTACTTTGGAACTTTCTGGTTCAGGGCTCTATTTAGCAACTGCACTGGGATAGTATGTTGACAGGGGAAACCGCATGAATGATTTCGTGCCAACGCAAGGGTTGCCTATTGTGCGTAGCCTGGAACCGCGTTGAAACGTGCGCCTAGTTATAGGCCAAGCACGCACTAGTGTGTAGTACAAAGGCGGCACTTTCCGCTCGTAAGATTGACTTCGCCGCAAGACTGAATATGAATACACCGGGTGGCCAGATGCTTGATCGAACGACAATTGTCTCCCGATCACGGCTGCAGCGTGGTGACCTGGACGACAGTTCCGAGACCGCGCCAACCAGTGCCGGCGCCAGCCTCCTGCGACACTTCCTTCGGCATGTCCGAAAGCACTTTGCAGATGAAGTTGGGGTCTGTCAGCGGCATCAGGTCGTCCCGCCGCGGCAGGGCCTAAAAAAGGGGGGCGCCCAAGAGAGATATCAGAGAAGAGCAGGTTACGTGGGAAGAAGGGTAAGCCGTACCCGCTTGACGCGCTCGTGCGGCGCTTCCCAGCCGCGCGTCTCGCGCACGACGAGCGGCGGCGCAGACGCAAACGAGTGGTAGACGCGCGTGTCGTGCGCGCGGAAGAGTACGTTGTCAACGCGTAGCGTGAAGCGGGAGAGGATGAAAATACATGTCGGCATCACGCGCTGCGCGGTCCGTTTTGGTGTTCGGAAAGAGACATGATGAGGAGTAGTGACGTACCACGCGGACGAGTAGATGCGATGCGCCGTTATCGTGTAGCTCGTCGTCGAATAGAGGGATCTCTGCGTAGAACAGGATCGGATCCGGACGTGAGAGCTCGGCGATGGGAATCGAGTGGTGCGCGTTGGAGGGCTCGGCAGGTGTCCACTGCGCATTTCTTGACCCCGCATCGTCTAAACTGCCAGCGTAGGTCGTCGTGTAGGTCCAGTCATAAGGCTTCGTCGCGACCATCTGCGGTAGAGGGATCTGCGAGTCAGCTCCGGTCCTGCGAGAGAGAAACATGTGAGCATATAGGCCGATGCGAAGTGCGATACTCACCGACTCTTGAGCCAAGTATCGGCATAGCCCACTTTGACGCCCCCGTCCCCGTCCTCGAGCGGACCGCTCTTCACCCCCCTGAGCGCGTCTTCTGAGCGGAATGCGTACGTCCACCCGCTTGGACGGTGTTTGATCTGTAACAAGTTGTATCCGAACATCATCTCTGGATGCGGAATGCCCAGGGACGCCTGCAGGGCATCACACTGGGCCGCGCTTGAGATTGGACCCGTCTTGGCGGTGACGGTCCAGTCGAAGATCTCTATCGCGCGTGAGTTCGGCGATTCGGAGAGTTTGTGCTCAGGTACTGCAACGGCTGCTGCCATCACAGTGTCTCGATAAGATGAGATGTTTGCCGTCGTTGAAGGGGCCGAGTGTAGCGGTAGAGGCAGAGGAGAGATGCGGTTCAATCTCCGAATTGCAAGACCACCATGAACGACGACTCGCGTCCATCTTCGCCAAACGCGCCTCCCCAGGATCTCTGGTCGAGCATCCTCAATTCTGTGTCTTCGTCGCGCTCGATACCAGCGAAGAATGTCCTTGTCCTTGGCCAGCCTTCTACTGGCAAGAGCACCCTCGTATCTGCCCTTCTCCAGAGACCACCTGCCGATGCCGGCAAAGACGAGCCACGTACAGACTACGCATTAGGATACGACTGGGCTGATGTACGCGACGAGGGAGAAGAAGGTTTGTTATTCACTCTACCCTCCCGAACGCGTGTCGTCTCACACTTACCCAGATATCCTTGCCCGATTATCTGTGTACACCGTCCCATCATCGGCTCCTCCATACACCGCCCTCGTACCGCATTTCTTGCAGCCACAATCCGCTATTCCACATACCGCTATTGTGATCGTGCTGGACTGGACACGACCCTGGACCTTCCTCGAGGAGCTACACACCTGGCTCGCTTGGATCGAGCGTTGGGTCCAAGGCGACAGGTGCGCGTGAGCTCGAGGTGACCCGCGAGGAGCATCGCGAGCGCTGTATGTACATTCTATCTTCGTTATTGTCTCCTCAATCCTGATTGCAGCCTCCTCACGCAGGGCAGGCGCACCTTCAACATTACACCGAACCATCTGCAGAGCCGCTTCCTGCGACGTCCAGCGCTCTCCAAGGCACGATCCTCCCATTAGGCCCAGGAACGTTCACACACAACACCGCCGGTGTGCCCATCATCGTCGCGTGCACCAAGGCAGACCTGATCGATGATAATACCGACCTTGTCGGCGCCGGCGCGTCTGGAATGGGTGGTATGGTGAAGGGGAAGGGAGGCGAATGGGAAGAACGCACAGACGGGATCATGCAAATACTGCGCACAATTTGCTTAAAGTGTGCGCGTCACTTCGTTGGCTCCCTTATTCGTTTCTAATTCTCATGGTGTTGCAGATGGCGCAAGCCTCTTCTACACGACACCGCAACCGACGACACTCAACGTCTTGCGCCAATACGCGCTCCATGTCCTATTTGTGCCCCCAGCACCTTCCCCCGACGGCGCGCTCGACAGCACTGCCGCGCCGGTGCGTAACCCGTTCCCATTCGCCCTCAAGCCGAACACGCTTGACCGCGACCGCATCGTTGTGCCCGCGGGATGGGACAGCTGGGGAAAGATCGCGGTGCTGCGTGACGGCTTTGACGCGAAAGCGTGGGGCGAGGCCTGGGAACACGACCTGTCGTCCGACGCCGGAATCGACATGGACGGCGAGGCCAGCGCTCGAAAACTGTACGCGTCCCTCGTGCAGGATCAGGGCCCCAAAGTACGCGCGACCTTTTTTATATTCTTCCTCTCTCTGATCGACGTAGCCAACCCCGCTCCCACCCCTCAACAACCCAACGCCCGAACAAGCCTTCCTCGCGAAGAACTACGACGAGAACGCGCGGCGTGCGGACCGCGACCCGCGTGGGATCTTCCGCACCCCCACGGACGCGTCTGCGCCGCCGGCTGCCGGCCTCGTTGGGCCCTTGGGCTCGTCGTCCTTCTCGCTGCCGACGGTCGAGCGTGCGCTGGCGGAGATGGAGGGCAAGCAGCGCGGGCACCTCGCTTGGCGGCCTCGGACTCGGCAAGCGCGCGGGCGCGCCGACGTCGCCTATCCTCGGGAGCGCGCCGAGCCCGACGGGACAGACGCAGCACGAGGTGCTGCAGAACTTCTTCAAGAGCCTGTTGAATACCAAGGACCGCGCGGCGAGCCCCGGAACGTCGGCGGTGAGTCCTGGTGCTGCGGTTGGGAAGCCGCCGCCGACAGGGCCGAGGACGTCCGGTGGTGGCGCTGGGGGTGGTGGTACGAGTACGAGTGGGGATTCGCAGACGGACCCGGATGCAGGCAGTGGGGCGGAGGATGGGTAGTAGTGGCGCTTACTAGTCTGGTCCCCGTCCGTATCGTCGATTCTGGTGCTTATTACAGTAGGTAGTGATACCCTCAAAGTGGGATGACCTCGATCTTCGTGATGCATGCCCGAACAGCACGGTGGACTGTATGCACGTGTCCCGTTCACTAGTCCATGTCTCGATATCATTTACATCTAGGACTACGCTGCGTTGGAAGCCCTGGGCTAGCTAGATAGCTGAATTTGCTTGCATGTATAGAATCTGTGCTACTACGATGGTTCGATTTGTTCTCGAATCCGCGGGGGTCCATGGACCATCATCTTGAAGACGGGATGGGGCACATCCCTTATTACCGCTTCAGCCGCAATCCATAGTACCCGTATAACGTAGACATCGAAAGATATCGGTCAAAGCGATCACCTCGCTCGTAGAGTGCCGTCGAGTCGCTCACTGAGACAGGCCATGGGAGTAAAAGGGGGAATCCAGTGGCTCGAGAGCCGCGGCGCTGTGAAAGTAAGTTGCATGTAGATGATATCCAAGGTGCAACGCTCGGAAGGAGTATGCAGGGCGCAAAGATGAGAAGCGAACAGAGAGAACTGTTGTGAAGCGTGACGACGTCAGCCAAGGGAATACTGTGTCCCTAGCCTGAGTAACTCCTTCCGTGCTGGGTGTCACAATATCGTCGAGGCTGAGAAGGATAAGCGTACCCGGGTCGCGCCAGCAGCCCATTCCTCTCTGGTCACTACTTATTTGAATTTACACCTTGGCTATTTTCGACAATTTTCGATACACATCGGCGATGCATGTAAGACTTGGAGTGTGATACACTGCCCGGGTAACAAGTATTTTAGAAAAAAAAAAAAAATACCCCTTTCCCTCTCACCGTGACCATGATGCCAACGCAAGCGTTCTACTGTAGAGCTCGCTGCGGAACATAACTTCTGAATCAAAAACGTACTTGCGAGGACTCGGAGGCCGACGCGCACAACCCCTATACCCGAGATACTATCATCGGGAGCTTAGAATGGAACGTCCCAACTGATCCCTTCACCGATGGAGTAGAAATGATACCAAATCTCCAAACTATTTCAGCTTCAGTAGGCGCGAATTGGAAAATAGGAATGATTTGCGATAACACGACCTCTAGATGCAAAGATGTAGTCAGTTCGGCAAGATCCAAGACGCGTCCACGCTTCTCTTACTCATTTCGAGCTGTGAAAATTTGAATCCGCTAGATGTAGCATAATCAACCAACTCGTCTAAAGAAGCCCTTGTTATACGCACATGCAGGCCCGCGTGCCACCAATAAATGTCATACTACAAGAACTGTCAGGAACAGTGAACCACTCAGTTGTAGAAAAACGTATTTCGCACGTGTTTGCGTATACACCTTGGATATTTGCATCTGCAACGCTTTGGGGAAGTGGTGCTAACCAACGTTCCGGTTTCCATTCGGCCGCATCAGCCCCCCAAATCGACGGGTCGCGGTTCAAATTATAGATTTGAGCGAACACGTTGGTATTTTTCGGTACGAAGATTTCATGGACTTCGCGTCCGTCGACATCCCGAATGGGGGTAGAAAGTGGGAGAACAACATCACTTCGTGTACTGCTGAATACTAGTGAGTATGAAGGGCCATAAGACGAGAATTACGCGTCGCGTACGTTCTCATTACTCCAGGAACAGGCGCGTAGCTGTGACAGCCTTGAGAATACGTCCCAAGAACCAAGACGAACACCTTACAGGCGCAGAGTTTCACGACACACCGCCTCCAAGAAAGGCAAAGAAACAAGCTGGTCATGCGTGAGCTCCTCGTTGTCTTCATGGGCCGCTTTCAGCTCTTTTCTGAGCTTGTCCTGGACATCAGGATGGAGGGACAGTAGCTGTAGAATCCGGGAGAGAGCGGACGATGTCGTATCTGTTCCCGCTATAAGAAAGACCCTAAAAGAAATGACCTAGTCATCAACGCCGCCTGGTTTGAATCAACGCGCGCTGGGGCGTACGCCATTTGCGCAACCAGTTCCTCTTCGCTCAATTGAATGTCCTCGGGTTCCGCCAATCTAGCTCGCACTACAAACGGTCACCTCAGGTTTCTGATCAGAAAGCACGGTGTCTTGTACGCACTGAGAAGACTGATGATATCATTTCCATCTCCAACCTGCTTGACAGTCGCGTCATCACCTAATTCTAGCAATCTCTTCTTCGCCTCGTGAATATCCCTCGACGTGGAATTCAGGGTCTCCGCGAGGTCTATGAGATGGTTTAATTTCGGCCACGGCAACGTTCTTCCCAGGAACTTGAGAACTTTGGGGTGGAATATCCTGTCGACGTAAGGAAACATGTTTCGAGACACCGCAAGAGAGGACGAAGTTGGGCTAGAAAGCGTGTCAGAATAACAAAGTTATTCAAGCGTTCCTTGTACTGACATCCATTCCTTGAGTGCTCGACAATACTCGTCGTCTCTGCCTTCAAAAATACCAAAGGAATACCCGAGACCAGCTTGCCCAATGAGTTCGAGAGCAAGCCTTCCCATCCAATCGGCAACGTTGATCTCTTCTGGGCCATTCGATACAATCGACCAGAGGTTCTCACGAAGCTGAGAGAACTAAGACCACTGGTACGGGAATACAAACCTGGGAGAGTACCTGTTTTGTGACCCTATGGAAAATTGGGGTCATATGTCGCATGTGCTTGATGTTGAATGCGGGGTTTAGCAATTTTCGTTGCATCCGGTGTTGAGCGCCTCGATTGGTGGCAATATAAGTGTATGTCCACGGAACACTTAGAAAATGACTTCCCTACCTGACGTAGCAAAGAGCGATGGCCCAGACGCCTGCATGTTCGAGCTTTTTTGGTTTCAAGACGAAGATCAATCCTTACTCCGAGCGGAAAACGTACCGGAGGAAAGCCTCTGTCATTTCAAAAATGGGTTGATCCTTGACAAAAATGTTGTTGCATGCCTTAGGATCAGATATCACGAGCTGGATATCCTGTGCCCCAGTTATAACATCCCGTGGCGGTCAACACTCATCCGGACGTACCCCAAAAAAGCCATAGACGCGTGCTACTTTTCCGTACGTCTTGTATAACCCTTCGTGGAACGGGTAGGCATAGGGATTGAATATATGGTGCCAATGACCTTCTCATTCTTTCAGCGTGCGGCCCGTTTTCTCTAACCCGCGGAGCTCACCCCAGAAAAGAGAGGGGTTAGACGGCCCGGGAATTTTCAGAAGGTTCCGCTGCCTGAACCTGCGCCTGAGGAAGGTAAGCGAGGCCGCCCCAGCCAGGGCTACAAGGGCATAGGCGGCGACCACGAAGAGAGAAAACATGTTAAGGTGTTTGGGGACGAGCAAACGAAACCTCCATGAGGGCTATATAATTGTATGGTTCGGAACCACGGTGGCATGTTGACAAGTCGGTGATGATTCGCAACGACTCCGGGTTCTAAGAACCCCGTTAGTTATTCTGGTTCGCAGTAAAGTCGGCGCAGATTAGGCAGTAACTCGGAGCGGTGCCTATTATTGTTCGAGGAATGTCTTTCGATAGCTTGATTACTTACCCGGACACCGAAATAGTGCATTGAGTCTGAGCCCGGAGCTTCAGAAGCTATAATTGATGGCGGAACAGGCCACGAAGTTCGAAACACCTGTCACAAGCCTAGTCAGCTGTCCTGTTGTCCGCGGTCATCGCACCCAGAAAGGGGATCTTTGAGTGTTTTTGAACACCCCGAAACTTGAGTTTAAAGGGAGATGACAGTAGTGCAAAAACGCATCGAAGGGGGCTCGCAATGTGAGGCGGACGTGCGGGGTTGACCCGCGGGTATTAACGACGATGACACACAGTATGCTAGCGAGGCTAGTCGGGCATGGGTAAATGGCAACTTTCTTCGCAACATCGAGTTCGTCCAGACGAGTTGTCAGCCTGGGGCCCGCCATTCCGAGCCAATCCGGGCCGGACCCGGGTTCTGCTTGATGCGCTCGACGGCGACTTTGACCTCAACCCAATGATCAAGAAACGCACAAGACCCCAACCCCGCATCCGCGAACCTTCACCAGACCTCTCAGATACTGCGTCTCAGGATGCACAGAACGAGGGCGAAGCTGAACTGCCGTATGCTTTAGGCGCCCTTTTTTTTTTGTTGTCTCCGCCTAACGTGCACCCGAGTGCCACAGTGTCTCCGAACTCCTCGAGCTTCGAAAGTTTCGTCGTGCGCGACAGGGTATCGATGCGGCCAAACTGACCAAAGGTGACGGCAAGAAGAAGCGGCGACGCAAGCCCGAGGAAGACGGGGACATGCCTGAGGGCGGGCTTCAACCCGGTGCTCAGGTGTCCGAGGACGACTCTGACTCTGAGTGCGTTTTTTTTCGTGATCATCCTCGTGCGTGTGTTAATCACGACACTTATCAGAGACCCAGGCGACAAAACGGCCAAGATGCGACGTGCTGTGCGCGCTAACAATTTTACACAGCAGACAAACGCACTCGACGTGGACAAGCATATGTATACGCCTTTTACTTTTGAGCGAGTGAGGGCTCATGTTCTCATGCAGGTTGGCGTATATCGAGGAAAATATGAGGCTCCGTCGCGGGCGCGCCGAGCAGGAGCCCGACTCCAGTGCGGACGCAGTCCCCAGTGGGAGTGCGCAAGAGGACCTTTTCAGCAATCTAGATCAGCGGTACAAGGTCGAGCGCAAGCCTGGCGAGGAGGGCAGCGTCACCAACTCGCTGTCGATGCTCACCGCCATACCTGAGGTCGACCTCGGCATGGAGTGTGTCCCATCCTTTCTTTTGTCTCTCCTTGTACTTATGAAACTAGCACACGTCTGCGAAATATCGAAGAGACGGAAAAGGCCAAGATCACGCTCTCGCACGGTCGTTCACGTGACCGCAAACAACCCGACGACGAGGCTCATCTCGTCGCGACTCGATGTACGTTGTCTTTCACCTCCCCTTCTCAGCCAAAACATTTGTTATGTGCAGTCTATCGCCCGTCTTTGCGTGCCAAATCAGACGCAGATATCATTCGCGATGCAAGACGCGAGGCGCTCGGGCTCCCGCCGACAGTGGAGGAGGAAGATCGTGGGCGTGGCCCGCGCATGGCGACGGATGAGATGGTGATGGAGCGGTTCAAGAAGCGCATGCGCAAATGAGGCTCGTACGATTTCGCTCTTTACGTCCCCTCCTGCTCCGCATGTGTATTGTTTCTCTTGTAATTCTGTCATTGTCTTGCGCGAATCACACGCTATCTATCCTATATGCAATTACAGTGAATCCAGAGACACCGGTGGGGGCCACAGGTAACGATCGCACAGACGTAAGTAACTTAACAGGGAGGGTGACGCCATCCATGTGAACATAGAAAGGCTTCGAGGCACAGTGACAAACAGGGACAAGGCACGGGCCAGGGGATGCGCTAATAATAATAATACGCAGGCACCCGCAGGCACCCTCCTATTTCCCTTCAGCTTTCAGCTTACCAA
Source organism: Lactarius akahatsu (assembly GCA_021524915.1). Taxonomy (NCBI): domain Eukaryota; kingdom Fungi; phylum Basidiomycota; class Agaricomycetes; order Russulales; family Russulaceae; genus Lactarius; species Lactarius akahatsu. The sequence continues at coordinate 146,420 of JAKELL010000078.1, read as the reverse complement.
AATAAGGCTTCCCAAGTCCAGTCACAGGATCCTACCCCTGATCAACCCATCGTGCAAACTCCGTTGGGAAGTTTTTGAAAAAAAAACCCGGAACCCACCTGGCGTCACGGTACCGCACTCAGGTGCATTCCTCAAAGTGTAGAGCCCTACTTTGCGTTGTCTATCCACACAACAGTAAAGTGAGCGTGTAATACTAAAGTCCAGGAAGGAGCAGGCTAGCCCCACCAAAATAAGCTGCATGTAAAGTGCTACCATGTAAATGGATTGAGTGAACTAATGTGCAGATGGAGTTCCGGTCTGTTCGTTATAAGCCCAAAGAAAACAAACGAGTGACATGATTAAAGTGTTCTACAATGTGCGTCCATGAAAAGTGAATGAAAAATGACGGGTATGTGAGTGCCTTTTCTACAGCAATTTGAGCTGTATACTGATCGAGACGTCGAGTAGGAGACCAAGCACGTTCGAAAGCAAGCCGCCCAATGACGAAGGAGGTGGGAGATTATTTCGGCTCAGGATAGCCTTCAGCTTACCAAAATCAGGCGTCCCAAGGCCCGTCACAGGGTCCCAACCCTGCAAGGCCTGTCCAAAGAAAAATAAAAGTCACAAGTCGCACATTGGCACGTATCCAAGGTCGAGAAGGAAAAAAACGCACGTTGAAACCAGGAGTGCCGCACCCCGGCGCGTTCCCACTTTTCACGTCATTGAAGCCGGGTACGCCAATGGAGTACAGCATTGGATTAAGGAAGCCAAGGGAGGGCTTTCCCGCGGCGAGCTGCGCGTCGTTCAGAAGAGCAACGATACCTGCAAACGCCGGGGCGGAAGCGGAGGTGCCAGCGATCAACCCGGGACGGCCTTTCCAGAAGATCAGGAAATTGTCGGACTGGGCCGAGACATCCGGAAAGGCCTGTCCAAAACACTAGGTCAGGCCGTATAGAAACAGGGTGTGGGAAATATACGTACGCGGCCCCGGCTATATATAAATAAGTAAGGGTCGACCCGAGCGAAGGGAAAAGGAAGAACACTTACGAGTTGTACAGTCCCGAGTATTTGTTGCCAAGCTTTAAGAGGAAATTACGGACAGCCCCATCTTGGTAAGATGGACGCGCAAACTTTGGTTTACCATTTCAGCGTGGTGGGTAATCCTGAATCACGAAAGAGCTTACATAGTTGCTGAACCCTCCACCCGAAAAATCCGCTGCGACCTCGGGGATGAGCCTCGTCCCGCCCACTGCAGTGACGCTACATGTTCACGCGGTCGTGGTGAGGAAGAAAAGAAGGGGTGACAACACGGCGTGACGCACAATGGGCAACTCGCTGGGAACGAAGGTAAGAACTGGGTTCGATTGTTGCCGTCGTTCGTGAAACACTGCTGAGACTCAGGGTCTGGATTGCCGTCGCCAACACCGAAATCACCCGATGCAAAGATGATTGACACGCCACGGCAGCCTGTATAGGACGTTAGCCCGACTCGGAGAATATTATCCGGTGGAAGACCTCACTGAGCTTCGCGAATTCCTTGCAAACGCGCACTGCGTAATCTTTGGGCACTGAAAGAGAGGCGGAGTATGTCAGTTTCGATCACATTACGGGCAACACTGGCGCGCTGTATCGCTATATATAGGTATCGGCCATTTTACCTGACTGTTCATGTTCTCCATAGCTCGTCGAAATGGTCCGTGGGATATCCTGGTCAGAGAGGGCCAACATAAATTGCAGCCACTAGGAGGTCGTACCAATTGCAGGCGTCAACACATTCGTCAGACGTGGAAAGAGATAATTTTAACCCACATCGTCGTATGGTTCGTTGGTGTTGTCCGGTATCGTGGCGTCCGGGATGAAGGGCGGGCGACCGCCGGTCGAGTAGAACGTCCCAGGGGTCGGATACGAGAGACCAAAACCGAACTGGGTGTCCAGATCGGCTTCTGGACCGGCCAATAAGGTATCTTGGGGGTTCTGACCGCCTGATAATCACACCCACAGCGATGAGTGTCACAGGGTCCTGAACACGTGTATGGGACACGAACCATTAACCAGGACGGTCTTGAACGTAGAGCCGACTGCGTCTGGGCGCTCGGAAGTGTAGAAACTCTGCAAATCTCCCATGTTCGCGAAGTCTTCCAGATAGCCCGTGATCCCGATCGAGTTCTTGTCCGTCGCAGCTGGCTTATACGACGCCGCATTGTAGAGCTGAAGGAGGCAAGAGACCGTGATCACGTCGGTACAGTTTACGCCAAGGAGCGGGTCTGTGAGCACAGGAGTGACGGGAGAGCCACTGTGTTCAACCGGGGAGTAGGCGACAGAGACATCGACAAGTCCAGCAAGTGAAACGCTGCTGTTCTTGAAGTGGAAGGTGGCGCCCATCGCCTTGGGGTGGCCAAAGTACGTCGTGGGCTGCACGAGATCGATATGCGCGTGCAGGTGCTCCGGGAGACTGTACTGGGTCGCGCGGACGAGCACATTACCTTCAACAGCGTGCTTCCACAGATGGAATTCCTGCATACAACAAGCGAGTCGCGACGTCAGAACGGAAATGGAACGGAATAGTGCCAAGATGGACGAACTCACAGTGTCGAGCATCGCCTCCGCCAGCATGATAGGAACAGTAACCGTGATCCAGTCACCCGCTGACGAGCGTCTAACCATCTCGCCCGTGATGCCGTACTGAGATAACCACGCGTCGACAGCACCGACACTATGACGAGACGGCTTGACAAGCTCCTCAACTTGCTCCTTCAGGAGATGCTGTCCATACCGAGCGTGATATGGATCACTACTCTCGTACAGATGGCGCTCGAGCTCATCGAAACGTGTCTGGGGCAGCGCGATGCGCAAGGGGATAGGCCGCGCGGGCGGTGCACGGCCAAGGTCGATCCAGTCATGCGGTGGCGGGACGGACTCTTTCAGCCTCAGCGTGTTCGCGTTTGGGTGAGAAGTTCCAGGAGCGGCGAGGGACGATTGAAGGGCGCCTAGAACCAAAGCAACGAAAACGGTCGGACAGAAAAAGAAAGAACGCATTGCTGAGACGCAGACACGAGGACTGTCGTGCGTTGGGGAAAGAAAAAGAGGGCTGCACAGGCAGGCAGCCGTGTTTTAAGTGCCAACCATGCCGCGTTGTAAACATGCCGCCTTTAAATTAGTTCTGAGCAAATCCGGCCGAGTCCGTGACAGATGTCAGAAGTAGATCACACGAGTGGCACGAGGCGGGCACAAGAAATGCCCAAACGTCAGGTCAACTTGAAGATGTGCTGTTGGTAATAATGGACAGACTGTACTGTAAGCCAAGTTGCCCTTGCTGAGTGGGATTTTGGGGCTTGCTCTTGTATTCCCCGACGTAACAAGTACCATATCTATGATTACAGTAAAACGCGGTCCCCGCCTGAGATTCGGCTGGGTAGTGATTTAGTGATCATGAATGATGCCGTCATGAGAGAAAAAGTATAATCCGCATCTGTGACGTGAAATTAATTTCCATGTCAGTCTCGGCTGCTTCCAGACCCATCAGCGCCTTTAATTTCAAGCTCAAGCTTCAAGCTTCAAGCCTCGAGATTCAAAGCTTCAAAGCTGTGCTTCAAGCTTCAATGCTTAGGTGGTTAAGTGAAGAGAGTGGGATAGACAACTCATGACGAATGGTACCAATAACTTAAGAAAGAGACTCGAACTGCCATTGGCCGGTTTAAAACCGAATCTTTTTTTTGAACCATTTGTATTGTTTAAAACCGAATCCCTGCACCAGAAAAGAACTGCGTTAACTCATCAGGTTTCCCCAGGACACAGGGCATAGCCTACGCCCCTAGTGGTCTCGAGGAAATACCGCAGTGAACCCTCGCTCGGTGGAGAGTGCACTCCGAGTTCTTCAAGAATCAAGCTTAGAATCAAGCTTAAGTTGGTGCACTCAGCCGATTTACGACATTTGTGGTTGTACTGAGTTCATCCCAGCGTGCGCAGGGTACTTTCCAGCGAGCCGGTAATCTGGCTTCGTGCAGATAACCATATCGAAGAAAACACTGCTGGTGGGGAACAAGCAGGCTGTGGGGAGCACGCGCGGTAGAAGGGTCACCCGGGTCAGACACAGGCACTGGCACGTACTGTACGTTCCTGTACCTTAGCACATAACGTTAACCAGGGGTACCTTTGTCTATATGTGCGCTCTTTACAAGGTCGTTAGTCACTAGACACTGGCAACTTGTAGAAGTGACACTGTACTGTACGGTAGTGGCCTTGGTAGTGGCAATCTTGGTGGCTACGCATGACAGAGTCACGGCTACACCGATCGACTCGCCAAGTCCGCTGTCGCGCCAACGCCAACGCCACCAAGCCTTGAGTCGAGCCCACTGTCAACGACTGGCCCACCGGTGCATCTTTAGAACACCTATACCATATTCCCCGATGCGTCTCCGAGTCACCTTTATCTAATTTGTGACCAGGGAAACGGATGTAGGTATAACTTAATGACGATGTACCTAAGGCCGGGAAGCACGATGGCGTCGTGTACAACAGACAAGTCAGCACTGGCATTACTCTTGTAAGTACTAGAACGGTTACCCACCTCAGTCAGAGGAAAGGATGACTGAGGAGTCTACAAGGTGGTTTACATAAGAGTAAAATAACAGCTGTACAGTTTATGCGTCTCTTGGGCACGAATCTAGTATATTACTTTGCCAAAACGAGTCATTGTACCCGGACCACATTCCCGAACGATTGATCCTTCCAACAACATACACAAACAACAGTCTCAATAGCCCAGGATCAATCTATTAATGTCACAGTCCCGACATACCACGAACACGAACATGAAGCCCTTCCTCAGACCTTCAGCGCAATCTCTTTCAGTACCTCAAAATTAGGTGTCCTGAAATCCGTCAGGGGATCCTATCCCTTCATCGCCTAATCAGGTGTTTAGAGCCATACGTACACGAGACCCAGAAGGGCGAGGAAGCACTCACGTTGAATCCAGGCGTCCCGCATCCTGGGGCATTCCTGGCCGTGATGTTATTCAATCCAACTCCGTTCAACGCGTATATTAGCGGGTTGAGGAAGCCGAGCGAGGGCTTGCCCGCGGCGATCCGCACGTCGTTCAGTAGGGCGACAAAGGCAGCGAGCGACGGTGCCGACGCTGACGTGCCGCTAATGCGCGCGGGGCGCCCCCGGTAGAAGATTCGGAAGGACGATCCCTGCGCTGAGATGTCCGGGAATGCCTGTTAAAACAACAGTAATGCGTCGTCGGCTTCAGAACTCTATCGCGAAACTGTGGGCCCATACGCGTCCTGAGGCATTGAAGAGCCCCGTGTAGGTGCCATCCGGTAGCGATTGTAAGAACTTGGTAACTGCAGCCCTCTGCCAGGACGGGCGATGGAACTGAAGTGCGCCAGTCAGACGGGTGAGGGCACAAAGGATAAAAGAAGGCACACATAGTTGCTGAACCCGCCTCCTGAATAGTGAGCAGCGACTTCTGGAATTTGGGTCGTGGCGCCGACTGCGGTGACGCTTGTACCACCTGCGGAAAACACGTCACAAACGTAGGAGAAACAGAAAAAAAAAGATGCTGGCTTACTACGGACAGCTTGCAGGGAAGTAGGGAAGGAATTTGGTCTGGTTTTTGCCGTTTGTCGTGAAGCAGTTCTGTGTCGCAGGGTCGGGGTCACCATCCCCAACGCCCCCGTCACCTGAAGCGAATAACAATGAAACACCACGTGCGCCTATTGATCATCTTCAGTCTATCACATAACGACGTGAAGAGAAGGTGGAGAACCAAGTTGAGCAAAGCCTCGGCACACACGGTGCGCGTAGTCCATGGGGACTGTATGTGTAAACAGGGGTGAGTCTACGAGAGGAGCTGGACGGGCCAGAATAGATCCTCACCACTTTACTCATCATCGCCATTACTCGTAGAGATGATTTATGCTGCGCCAGGACGAAGTCAAGCCACTAGACGTACAACTAGCATCAAGAATCAGCCTCAGTGTGGAGAATGCACACTTACATCTCCATAAGGTTCGTTCATGGCATTTGGCGTGAGCGCATCTTTAATGTATGGTGCCCTTCCACCGGTCGAGTAAAACGTGCCAAGAGTTGGGAATGAGATGCCAAGAGCGAACTGCACGTCCAAATCGGCTTCAGATCCGGCTTCAGCCAAAGTCTGGTTGTTTAGACCACCTTCGAACCAATTAGCTGATCTATAAGAGGGGGCGAAGAGGCAGCGCAATACACACCATTGATGAGCACGACATCAAACGACGTGTTGACCGCCGCTGGGACCTGATCCGCGTAGAACTGCTTTAAATCAGCAAAGTTGGCAAATTGTTCCAAATAGCCTGAAAGCGCGATCGCGTTCTTATCCGGGGCCTGGGGGACGTAATTGACCGCGTTGTAGAGCTGCTTGAGACACGAAACCGTGATTGTCATGTTGCAGCTCGCGTCGACTGTCACCCCCGACCCAGGCGCGGTGACCTTTGCAGATAAGGATTGGGAGGAAGCAACCGGGTTGAGATCTATGAAGTGGTATGTGGTGCGCTGTGCCTTGGCGCGGTTGAATACCGTCGTCGGCTGGATGAGCTCGATGTGTTCGTCGAGGTGTGGGGGCAGGCTGTACTGGGTTGTGCGCACGAGGGTCACCGTCCTCGGTGTGTTTCCACATGCGGTACTCCTAGAACGTGCATTGGGTCTTCGCAATAAACGAGGCATGGACCGTGATGGCAGACCGTTCCGAGCATCCTTTCCATCTGCACAACAGGCAGGCGCACGGTCACCCAATCGCCCGCAGGCGACTGGTGACACGCCTCCTTCTGGATCCCATGACTTTCTAGCCACTCGTGGACCGCGTCGACGCTGCTTGCACGCGGCGCCACGAGCGCCTCGACGTCCTCCTTCAATAGGTGTTTCCCATAACTTGGGTGGAACGGGTCACTAATTTCCGAGAGGTGCTGCTCGAGCTCGGAGAAGCGCGGCTGGCGAAGCGCGATGCGTAGCGGAATGATGTAAGAAGACGGCGCGCGACCTAGATTGACCCAGTTGAGTGGAGGCTCGATGCTCTGGCGCAGTTTGAGAGCGCGGGTCGTGCCGGAGGTGACGCCAAGGGTGACGCAGTGGTGACGCTGGCCAAGGCGACCGCAACGAGGAAATGGACAAGGGCTGATACGCGCATGGGGACTAATAGCTGGTGATGCTCCAATGGCGCTAAGCACGCTGACTGCCAATACAACTGCCCTACAGGGTCATATGCGCCGGCCGTAAAGATAGGACCCTGGTTAAGGAAAATAAAAAATGCATCGTTCCATTGGCGGAAGAAGGACCGAATAGTACTTGCGATCGCGTCTCATCCTCTCAAGAAACATTGGCCAGTTATAAGGAAGGAACACCAGGGAACACCAGAATATTATCCACGGGTTGCTAGGTGTTTTCTGGATCCACAGACTGAACGTATTGGACGTTGACTCGGAACGTCGAACGAGTCGAACGACCAACTTTCCCGGAAACCCTTTCAAGTTCAGCTAGAATACCAACTTGAACAGCATTTTTCCTTGAAATTCTACGAACCGAGAAATGTTATTTCCCCTCTGGCACTGGCAGCTCCCGTCTAGAAAGGGCGGCTGGTCATTGGCATAGTGCCAGTGGTGAAACAGAGGACCACGATTTTATCTTAGCTGAACAAGACTTGCTCTCCTGGCGCAGTACAGTGGGTGTCAGAAGAACCAAGAAAGTGTTAAGCCGTGGTATGCCACTAGTGAATACAATGCTTGTAGTACTTTCACCGATGCTGCACATATGATATGTACTGAAGCGCCTAGCCTGGTTACAATATTTGTCGCAATTACTGTACACTTACAGTAATATAGTTCAGTGGTGTACTTCGGGAGTCTGGACGTTGCCATCGCCAGGATGTGTCAATTGGCATACAGTACGTGCCATGAAAGGAAAAACCAGAAATTCCACGACTGTCAAGATGATCTCGGCTTTGACCCCCGCCTTTCTACAACTGACAGAGTCGATGTCCGGCTTTACTTTTACCGAGCTGATCTTCAAACTCCCGAACATCAAATACAACATGCGAATTCGCATGACGGGGCCAAACGGGGACCCTGATTTGCACACTATGGGCTCGCATGTCGATCGCCTTCTCCACGGCCATCTGTCACATAATACTGTCAGCATATATTCAAGGTGCTCTCGTCCACCACAGTACCTGGATCATCCGCAGCGTTTCACCCACTCGATTGCAGTACAGTCTCGCTTGCCTGACGCGAGTAAGCAGGTACTTGTCTTCGAAGCCATATCTAAGGTCTCCAGAGCTATTGAAGTCGTCAGGATACATCGTCGGTCAGCAAAATGAGGGGCCACCTACTACACGAGCAAACTTTGAACCAAAGCGCGGTCATACCGGTCCATCTTAGCTTGATATCCTTCGTACAACGCTTGAGCTTGTTGTAACTGTCGGTCGCTACGTTCCACCTGCTTGGCGGGTTCCAAAACATACAAGCCAGGGTGGGCCATGATTATGGGAGAAAACCTGCAGTTTGGGAGGAAGAACTGGGATTCTGAAGTGAATTGGATGTCCTATATATGCGCATGGGAACCAGTGCCGGTGCCAGTAGTCGTGCCAAGAGGCTGTGACAGTGCATTGCCCCTTGAATCGGCGTCGAATGAGTATTTTAAGCGGAGATGAAGGTTGACATGTTGACACGCTCAGGCTGATGGCTTCCGTGCCATTGGTGCCTACTCCCACAAGGCGAGGCGAGGGTGCTTTTGCAATCTATCGACCAATTTTTCAGATCGGAGGAATGGGCGTCTTCCTTCTAATTTGACGCATCTCCGGTGAGGCAGTGCCAACGACGCTTACACCACCAGGAGTAGTTAGATACGGGTGGCCCGGACCGGGGGTATGAGGTTGAAGTGGTCGTAAGGTTGAGGACGTACTGTACTAACTCTGAATAGAACAGGGCTAAATCTCCCGAAGCCTCGGAACAAGAGCCAACCCGAAGTCGCAGCGTAGGTAAAGCTGTGAAGCCTAGTCCTGCACTTGTCCAGCAGCCGGGTTGAGTGTACGCCGATGGCCCGCTAATTCCCTCGACGTTTCTCTTGACGTTTATATTGAGTCGCGTGAAGTGGAACTTGGAGGAGAGTACTCCGAATAACAAGGGCCAGGCTAAATCTGAGAATATTACAAGGCCAGCACTGCAGGATCATGTAAATTGACATAAAAATGCGGTGCACAGGAAATATGATCGTGGCAACACAGCCCATACCATGCCTAGCTAGTACTCGTGCTCTACACGAAGATGCGGCATGGCTCGAATAGGAGTAGAGGCCTCGTGGTTTGTATGGTCACGGTGGATGCGAGGCGAAGGCGCTAGTCATATCATGTCCAGAGTATTCTATTACAATGGGGGTGTCATACTCATCGGTGGTTCGGCGTTGTACCGGGTGTTGTTGGCGTATATCTGCCCAGTTAGGGAATGTCAAGCACGAGGTTCACAAACGCAAACGGGGATGAGGACGGTCCTGCGCAGAAACATATTTGTTAACCACAATAAACTGTTCTGCTGGCTCGGGATAAAGAATATTGTCCTAGAGAAGCGGGATGAGAAGTAGGAAAACGCATTACAGTATGCTGTGACAAACACCCGCTTCACCCAGGGTAATGACCATGGGGACGCCGTGATTGTGATCCTCATTCTCTTGCGCTCCATCGAAGAAAATTGGTGGGAAAATGCGGGTATTGGGGTCGGTTTTTGCGATAGTCCTACAAGATTTCTGTAGTATAAATGTCGTAAGGGATCAATTCGATAGAAGGGGAAGAAAGAAGAGACCGTGCCAGATTTTGATTTGTGAGACCGATTCCGATCAAATTACTGGCACGCCTATGGGTTGGCTATTGTTGCCTGGGTGGGTATCAGAAAGGTTCAGCCGTAGAGAAGTGTCAGTGCCTTGGCTGTGCCGGTAGAATTCGTAGACTCACAACATCACGGATTAACACACGCTGGAATTGAATCAAGTCTCTTTTCCATTGTCGATCTATATTCAATTCAATGACGAGGCGCATCGCCTCATGGGGGCTGCTTCGTGGAGTGAGGCAGAGTACAGGCCATTGCCAACACACGATAGGCTGAGGGTGTATAACCACACAGCATGTCATTGACACATGAGGCCTGCATGAGGTATCAGAGACGATGTGGTGTGGAAGGCTAGTGTGTGACTCAGAAATGCAATGGAACTAGGAACCTGAAAAGGAAGTTCAACTTGCCAGTCGCGGCCCGGGAGAAGGCAAGGGGGAAGGTTGCGGCCTAACTTACCAGGGTTGGATGGTTCCTGCTCCTCAATGGCGGCTACAGTTAAACTCTGACTCTTCGCAGTAGTGATGGTTCGGAAAACGACAAGTCGCAGTGAGAGAACCCTCTTTTAGTATCAACACGTGATATGTAATCATTGCGAGGGACTGAGTGATGCTTGCTATTGATAGGAGATCTCCACATACTTAGTATTTCAAGCTAAGGTAGCAGACGTGCTCTGACGATGTGCCATGGCTACTAGTACCTGGATATTGCCATCGCCACTAGCATGGGGGTTCACTTGAAAAAACAAGGGTTCCATAGTACTACTACTACTAGCCGGGCCTGAGGTTCCCACCAGTCAAGCTTCCGTGCCAGACCAGACCAAGCCGACATTTGACATTACCAATGAAGCCCGTCCCCTAGTAACTCCCATACCCGTCGTCCGAATGGTGGACCAACTGGACTCAACAGGCGAGGACTCTGAGTTGGACACTGTGGGTTCGTATATCGACCTCCTTTGTCGCGACCTCCTTCCATGAGGCAATATCAGCACATATTCGAGGTTCTATCAGGTCAACTACGGTACCTGGATCATCTGCAGCGTATTATTCACCCAACTGCAGTACAGTCTCGCCTGCTTGATCCGAGTAGCTAGGTACTTGGCTTCCCAGCCATATCTAAGATCTCCGGAGCTTTTGAAGACGCACCTTTATCAGGGAACATCGTCGACGATCAAAGGGAAGTAGACCTACTAGGTCAACAGATCCCGAGCCAAATCGCGATCCTGTGGGCTCATGGCGGCCTGATATCCCTTGTATAACGCTTGAGCATGTTGTAGTTGACGGTCGCTACGTTCCACCTGTTTTGCGGGGCCCGTGACATGCAAGTCAGAGAAGGTTATGATTGTGGACAAAAATCTGTGGTATGTGGTGGACGAGACTTTGGAGTGGACTACGCTGGGAAATATTGTGTATGAATGCATGGCTGGGGTACCAATAAATGACAGTGTTAGTGCGACAGCCAGTGGCACTGGGTACTACAGGGCTGTTGTAGGCGCGATAAATGAAGCAGCGCAATCTGATCTGGCGTTCAGTATCTTCCGAAATAAGGGTAGGGTGACATTGACGGGTTCCATTCCATCACAGGACATGCGGCTTGTGCTCGTAAAATCGCAGGCGCACATGGGGCGGAAAGCCTCTACAATTGGCCGATGTTGCCGCCGCAGTATCATCATACACTAAGACAATAACTTACGACACCCAAAATGGTGACTGGTGTTGAACTTCATGCGCCTGGTGATCAGTCGGGGCTTCGTACCGAACTTCGGCGTTCCTAATATCCTATATAGTAGCTAAACGCGCCGTGGGCTCGAGGGAAATTCTACTAGGCGGGTGGAGAAATGTGGGTGATATGTAGCTGAACGCGATCGCGAAGGGCGTAGAAAAAGTCTGTGAAATAAAAGCAACAGGTGCAAAAGAATAGGTACTGTCAAATATGAGCTCCAGGATTGTAGCTTCCTGGAGTGGGAAGAAAGAGCTGGAGACGGAAGCGTGTGAGTGAGAGGGAAGGGATATAGATGAGTGGGTCTCCAGATGACTAAAGGTACTACAGATGATATTCCTGCCTTTCGCTTTCGCTTAGGCATCTGGGCCATAGGCAGAAGGGACGTTTGGGTCCATGGGAGTAGAGGGGCAATGAGAAGAGACGGTGCACCGGAGATAGAAAGACGTTTTCTGAAGGGCGGGATCGAGGTCGTCCGTGAAGGCCGAGAATGCAAAGGACCGGGATTCTGTACCCTGATGCAAAGTGACGTAAATGGTACGAATGTGGGAAAGGATAAAACATCGCAATTTGATCGGACGACGGTATGCCGGCGCTGGTCATTCATCGAGGCCACGAGCTGATTCCAAAGGCCGCAAAATTCGTGCCGCAGCCCAAGAGCGGCGTTTTCTACTTCTAGTCGGCGCACCGCGCACAGAGTGTGGTCAAATATTGTTCGTGCGGATGGGTCGTTACAATCAGGGTGGGCGGTATTTAGATTCCGTGCGAGCTGAATGAGATTACGGAGTTGTGTGCTGTCGCACTGTTCGCTATATTCGGCGAGGTTGTCCTCCAACCAATTCAGCCCTCGCTGAATTATGCCGGCCCAGCGCTCGTCTGTGTGATGACTATCTCCTAGGCGGTTGATGGCAACTGCGACTATGCATCTTGCAAGGAAGCGAACGTCCGGATCATCGTCGTTGGCGTGTTGATCCGCAAGGAGAATGAAGTCGATGTACGTGAAAATGGCAGAGTCGATGAAGCCGAGAGCGTGATAGAAGGTGCGCTGGAGTAGGTAAGAATCGACCTGGATCGCCTTAAGGGAAATGTTGATTCGTTGCCGCCTTGTCGTATCCGAGACGAGATCAGAAGAGAACGAATGATCTATGAATGCGAGAATCGCTGAGGTAATCTGTCCGTATTCGACTCTCAGAGAACCTCCGTCGGATTTTGTACCCGTGTTGATCTATAGAAACTAGGGATGCCTGGCAGAAACTGCTCCATCTCTTGCTCTCGACTCAGAGATGTGAGAAGCGATGATATCGCCCAGGAATCGAGCGCCGAGGTACGAGTTTCGGCAAGCTTCTCAATCTCTGTCACTGTATAGACCAACGTCAGCTAGCCACCGTCAGCGGGAGCATTGGTGCCGCGACGTAGGTTATCGACACTACCACGACGGGTGATGGTTCTGAAAAGTGACAGTGCTAGTAAGGGAAATTGTCTTAAAGGGGGAGTCCCGAAAACGGGGTTGAGAACAGACTATGGGGGTAAAAGTACGGTGCCAAGCTGAACCATAGATATAGAAACACGAGAGGGATGATGCACAAAATGACAGCCACAAGAACGAAGGGATTACCGCTGGCGTTCAACACAACGAGCCCGAAGAGGAAGAAGAAGATGGACTGATGTATGAGGGCGCGCAAGATTTTGACAGTGTTCTGAAGAACTGCCAGCGATCCCTGCTGCCATATGAACGCTCGAACACGCGCATTTTTGTGTGGACTGTACAGTGATGAGTCATGACCAAGTATCGGCGCACCCATTCTTGGATCAAGGTCGCGAACACGGCAGTAGCGAGGCTCAGAACCGAGCTTGCAAACCATAACATGTGCGCCCCTGTGGGTGCGGAGGCTGGATTGGGAGGTGCGGGTGCGGGTGTGCTGGAACCGTTCGAACTGGCCGCCTGGAAGTTGGTAAAGCTGGGAAAGGTAGAAGGCTGAGACGTCTTGAGAACTTGTTTGAGAACCTAGACAAGACTGTGACAGAAATCCCGCGACAGTGGCCGAGAGTAAACCACTCTGTCATACAGTGGTCTAGTGAGCCCCGAGGTACTCGTAGGGTGGGAGGATGACGTTAACTCACGAGGAGCATGATGCCGTTTGCATCCTCAATTCTCAGCCAACTTCCGGTCACGCTCAGCCGCCATTTCATTGTACATAGAAAATAACGCATCAGATCCATCGGCGAAATCGGACATTGCCCGCGACGATGGGTTTAGGTCCTGGGTTAGCAGAGGCAAATATTGCGAAGTGCCTGAAGCAATGAAGCGATCGCAGGTTAGCACCGAGATGGTGGCCAAGGCAGAATGAGGACGCTCACCAGTAACAGCTGCTTCGTTGGACATGGGACGGGAAGGGGGGAAGGAGATTTGTTCAATATCCGGGGACATTGTAAATGGAACTAAAGGGAGAGGGGTCCCCGAAGCAAAGGGGAGGAGCACAGGCCGTCGTCCACATACCTGCGTGTGAAAATATAATTAAGGCTTCTAGCACTGCCCTTGTCCGACCTTGCGCTCATGGCTACGCCACGGCCTACTGTAAGGGAGGTACAGTAAACGAAGAGATTGCAGAGTAGCTGAGAAAGTCCGCTGGCGCAACATTAGAAATACGTTATGCCTATTCGAGATGGCCGCGTGCTTCAGTCCTGGTTCCCCTGACGCCCAATTCCTCATAAACCTTGAATTGTGCGATTCAAAGTTCTAGTCCAAGTTGCTGAGCCACTGGAGCCGAACAGCCCGCGTGTCCCGTGAATTGCGCGAGCAATTTTGGTTTTGGGGGTTGGCCAGAACCGACTGGAATGTCACCTGGGCCCCTCGTCGTGTGTACTGATTATGGAAGGGGGGGGCCACGGGATATGTTATCCGATTACAGTAAGAGAGCGGTGGTTCAAGATGTTGTCCTGGTGGCTGACGGAATCCGGAATCCTCGCTGGCAGAGGCATAGCCTCTGTAATCGAACCCTCCCCGGTCATCAAGTGAGCAAGGCCTCATCAGGCCTCACCCGTACCACGTCCACTCCATTACTACTCCATTACCGGGCATGCGCTATCAGAGCCTACACAACGAGGTTTCGGCGTCAACCTCGGCCTTAAAGTCATTGAAGGGAGCCTTGTAGACAGTAATACCTCTTCTGAGAGGCCCGACGATAGCATCTCGTCTCATACAATTGCTGAACCGGGGAGTACTTACCATCCTGTAGGATCATAATACATAATACAGAAATCCCTTCATAGTTTACTGTGGTGTCACTGGCAATGATGAATGCGACTGATGAGGGTCCTTTGTTATTTACCATCATTATTTCGTAAGCTACATGGGTCACGCCGACCTCGCCGGCTGGTGTCGGCTGCACTCCTACACTATCTCAGGGCGGGCTGAGATCTGAGCGACAGGTCCCTCGGCTCCAACGCATCACACGCTTCCCAAAGAAGGTCGCGCCAAAGTTCATCCCTGCCTGGATCACGCCACTAGCGGCATCGAATTCGCTTATATGAAGCGCCGGACCATCCTCTCCCCGGGGATTAAAGCCGTAATGCAAAGAAAAATATTCACACACGTAGGTCACTGTAGTCCCCCCTTCTTGTAGAAATGGACGAACGACCCGCAGAATCTGTTTGTCCCCCGCGACGCGTTAAAGTTGCCGTCGTTGGGAGCGGCCTTGCAGGTCTCACTGCGGCATATCTTTTGTCCACTGCATATCAACGAGTGGACATCCAGTTTGCGAAGGGCAGACCCGTAGAGTTCGAGGTCCACATTTTTGAGAAGGTTGGTGGGGTTACGCCTTCGCGATGCCGTGGCGTCGTTTGCAGACGTGGCATTTGGTTGCTGACGATGCGCACATACCAGGCAGAAACACTCGGGATAGACTCGCACTCGGTATCACTCACACTTCCGGGCGAAGCAGGGAAATGGCGCGTTGACGTGCCGATGCGCTCCTTCCAGGGAGGTGAGTGCTCCCTCCGACTCGTGGGCCTGTCAGTTCGTGTGCCGTTAACGGAGTAACAGGCTACTACCCCCAACTTATCGCATTCTATACCCGTCTCGGTGTCCTCTTCCGGCGCTCGAACTTCTCGTATTCGTTTTCTTTCTTCGATGCGCTACCCTCCCATCGCACGGAAGAGTCCGAGAAGGACCTGGTGCATCGAGCCTCCTTTGCGATTCATCCCACACTCATCTACGATGGTGCCTCCGGCAGTGCGGGAATCAGTGTCCCGACTGTGCTAAAACAAGTCTACACCACGTTCCCACGCCGTACCTTCCGACGGGCTCAGGCCCAGCTCGCGTTCCTCTTTGCATTTTCCGTCTCCATGGCCAGTCTTGTATTTTGCTTTCTCCGCTTGCAATTTCTTGCCTCGCCGTGGCTCCGTGGTAAGAGCGCCCGGGAGTTGTCGTGGGCGGAATGGGCAGAGCGTATGACACCGCGTGGCCCACTCGCAAAGATGGCAGGGCTCGATGCACGCTGGCGTGCGTTTGTGCAGGACGTGTGTATACCCCTTTTCTCCGCGGTCTGCACAGCCCCCCGGGAGGACATCGAAGACCACCCAGCCGAAGAGTTCCTCGGTGCGTCGACTGCCCGTCCTGTTAATCGAAAAGCTTGTATTGACACTCATATCGCAATCCCTAAAGACTACATTTGGCAAACGTTTCTAACACATCATTATGTGGTCTCGCATGGAATGCGTGATGTCGTCGCGCGGCTCTCGAGCCGAATTCCGGCTTCTCAAATTCACGTCGGTGCGCCAGCCACGGCGCTTCTGCCAGATCCTCATGCATCTGGGCGCGTCGTGATTGCTTGCGGCACGGGGGACAGTCCAGCACTGCACGCTGGCTTCGACCACGTCGTTTTGGCAACGCAGGCGAATCACGCTGCTCCCCTCGTCGCCGCGTATGCACGCGCTTTGGAGCAACAGCAGGCCGTCGCAGCCGCGGCATGTGCGTCTCGGCTCAGCACATGCCTCTCTCAATTCGAGTATCGCAAGACGGTGGTAGTCAACCATACAGACGACTGCCTGCTTCCCGCAAACCACGGCGACCGGCGTGACCTCAATTTCGTCATTTCCTCTTCGTCCGAAGTCGATGGGAAACCCACGGCTGCGGACGCAAGCGGGCTGCTTCTCCCGCCGACATACACCATGGCGACACACATGCTTCCACGCCCCGCCGGTCGCGCACCTGGCGTGGCGATTCTGCAAACCACAAATCCCACCATTGCTCCCCGTCCCGGGAGCGTACTCTCGGTTGCTCGCTTGGAGCGCGCATTGGTCACACGCGCGAGCAAGGCCGCGGTCCAGTCATTGTGTGCGGAAAAGGATGACAGAGTAAACGTCGGTGCGCTGCAAGGGGTCGCTCGGCGGGAGCATGGGAGTAGTGCTGCCGGGATCTGGGTGGTAGGCTCGTACGCCCATAGTGGGATACCGTTGCTGGAAGGGTGTGTAGCCAGTGCGAGGGAGGTCGTTGAGCGTGGGGTCCTGCGCTGTGAAGGGGCAAGTGTACATGATTCTCCTTGGTAGCGAATGCTACCTTCCCATCTTTACGTACATTTACTGGAAATACTAATCTTAGAATGGTCTACGCCTTCACTTTCCAATGGATCACATTCGCAGCTTACGCTCCATCTCCGAGTGAATGTCGGTAGTCGGGTAAGGTTCAGAGCCTGAAGGCGCAGACGGATAAGATCCAAATACAATCAGTATCGCAAGAAAAAGAAGCTCACTGAAGAAGTCAGCGACATCAAGGGTTTCATCACGTCCCTCGAGAATATCAAGGTGGATGTTGGATCGAGGCATGGCAGGCATGTGTGGGTTCTGGGCGGTAAAGTCAGTCTGGTCCCGGAAAAAGGACAAAAAAACCAACATAAGATACGATCTTGCGCTCCATCAGTTGACGCACTGGCGCATGCAAGCCGTAAATGTTGCGATGCATGGTGAGCTTGAGGTTTCTCTGTGTTTCGTCCCACTACGATAGCATAGGCACGTGTTAAATGAGGAGCGATGGGCAGCAGAGTCAGACGTACGTTCTCAAGCCTTGCCTGGAGAGAATTGGTTGACTTTATCTCATCGGCGAGATTGCGTGGACCATAGATGAGAGTGTCATGGAGGCCAAAAGAGTTGGCAGTGTCAGAGATGGAGGCCTTTGCGGGTTGTTGGGACGGAACAAGGCGAAGGGAACTTTCCTGGTAGATAGTATTAGCAAGGCTAGACGGTGACAACGCGTCGTTGACGACTGACCATGGTCAAGTGAGTGAATGTATGCGCGTCGCGTGCGTATGCGTGGGTTGGGAACTTGGCCTACTAGCAGCCCAGGCCAAACAGCGTGTCTATTCAGAGGCTTGATGCCGTCCCTTCCGTCTCGTCGACTAGTCCCTCACTCAATCCCTCGCAATCCATCCAGACCTTCTCCTTACGGACATTTCCTCGCATCATTGGCGCTAACAATTCTTCTCCTTCAGCCGCTGCAGCTCAGTCTACCAGTGGTTCACGAGTAGACATCGTGTGTTCGTCCCCTCCATCTCCGACGCGCACTCGACGCCAGTGCAGGGCCGTTGAATATACGTTGAATATTCGCACACCCTGCGCGGTCCAGGGTCTCATACTCACATTACTGTTGCTTCACCCCACCTCGCCCTTCATCAAGCTTATTCCTTTCCCGCGTTCCCTTTATTAATATCTCGAGCATTCTTACCTTCGGCATCTTCTTCAGACCGAGCTCCCTCCTAACCTCGCGCTACACACAATCGACCATCTATCCATTTGTTCTTCGTCACCAGCATACGTCCGTCACACCTGCGCTCATCGACGACAGCGACGCGGAGAGTACTACTGCGAGTCCCCCACCGCCCGGTCTTCCTCCGTCGCCCCCAGCCTCGGCTGTCCCTAGGCCCCCCAGCAGATCCGCCACTCTCGTCGGCAGCAGTCCTGTATTTAGACTGCCCACTCGGTGGAGCGAACAAGACCCCCTCCCGTATCTGTATCTGAGCGTGTCCGCGGATGGCAAGGGGCTCACCACGGTTAGAGTTCCGTTCTTCCTCGACGGCATTTCCCCTCATCTCCTCTCAAAGGAGGAAACCTCCAGAGTGCGATGTACAACGTTGCTTTAGATGGTGGTTCCGGGGAAAATGCTGGTATGGTCCGTACCAATCACCCCATACCCCCCGCGTGCGGCATCTATTACTACGAAATCGAAATTCTAAGGCGCAAAAAGCGTGTTCTCTCCTATTTCTTTATCTTCCTCACGTCAACACTTCTCCAGTCACATAAGCATTGCGTGAGTAGCTCTGCTGGCTCCGCAATGCTCCGAATAATATCTCCTTACCAGGTTTACCGCTGGAGACACGCGTCTCAACAAGCTTCCGAGGTGGGAGAAAAACTCCTGGGGCTACCATGGCGATGACGGCTACTCCTTTGCCGAAACGGCGGGGAATACATACGGGCCCACCTTTGGCGGTCTGTATGCATTGTGTCACCGGGCGCTGACGTCATGTTTGTTTGCCAGGTGGATTGGTGCTGGCACGACTTCAGTCAGAATCGCGCCGTTTTTTTTTTGTTTACGAAGAATGGCGCACTCATCGGTAAAAAAGTTCGCTTCATCCTTGTTCTGCGCTAAATTTTTCATGCATTTGGTGCTCAGGCATGGTTTTCGACCAGGTCGCAGGGTCAATTTCGGGCATGCCCCTTTCGACATCGACGACCACGCACAACGGCGACGCGATACTGTCTGGGCCAGCATCCAGTGCAAGTTCCTCAACCGGGGTCTCCTTGATCCAGGGCGCGATATCACCGGTGCCCACGCCTCGCGAGAAGGTGCCGAGGGCGCCTCGCCTACTTCCACGGAAGACGAGGGGCACGACGAGGCCGCACGTCTAGTCCATATAGAAGAGAAGGCGTCCATTGCTCGTTAAATTGTATATGACCTTTGGCAGAGACTACGCCGGTGCACTAGATTGGGCGGTGAGATAGGCGCTTGGAGTGTGAGCGTGACGTAACGCTTCTATTACAAGCAGGCTTAGCCAAGGGCTTGGCGGCGTTTTGAGAGACGGACGCGACGAGAAAATCGTGTCCCGACAGCGAGCGCGCCGCAGTGACACTGTTATCACAGTCAGTACAACCACGTACAGACGGATATACGGTTCGATGACCGAGTACTGAGTAACTGAGGTCAGCTAGCCTTGTCTATCATAGGCCCCTACAGTCCGCGCGCCCATCGATCTGTCCCGTGATAAAAGGTCCAACCCTTATCGACCTTATCTTCCCGAGGCTGTGCAGAGTGGATGTGAGAGGCATTCCGGCCCGTATGTACCGTCGTAGTCCTGTCAAGAGTGCCGTGATCAACGCCTTCTCCCTGCGCCGCGGCTGCTAGCAGTGCCGTTGGCTGTTATACATGAGGATGCGTCGTTTACGCCTTTCTCGTTTACGCCCTCACGAACACAGAGAATTGGTGTATGTGCTTCTCCCATCGAAATAACGTCTTCTTCGTATTGACCCAACCCAGTGATTCCGGTATCACAGAGACCGGGACATTCAGATGCAGTTAGAGGTTTCGACACGTCCTCTGGTCACGACGAAGAAGTGGCTGACCCTGGCACTCGAGTATCGTCGCTGGTTCAGTGATCCGTGAGTACTTCCATTAGAACGCAGACCTATAAACTAAGGATGATAGACTAGTTTCCTACCCGAATACTGGCAACGCCGCCGTTGAGCTTCCGACGGAACTCCTTCGCGATATCTTCCTCCTCCTGTGCGTAGAAGAGTCTCCACTTGCCAACAAGTACCAAAAATATCCCCCAACATGGGTTTCCATCACCTACGTGTGTCGGCGCTGGCGGGTGGCGGCCCTCAGTTTCCAACAATTGTGGTCGACCGTCACTCCAGACTTATCGCCAAAATGGGTGCTTGCATTCCTGAAGAGGTCCTCATATAGGCCCCTGCGCGTTTGCCTCAATGTCGGCCCTGTTCATAAAAGGCCTTTGCGAAAACGAGTCCGGCTCGGCCCTCGTCCCCCCGCGGCTTTTTTGCCAGACCAAACAATACGGAAGGTCCTTTTACATGCACCGCGTATTAAAGAACTTCAAGTCTCGGGAAAAGGGGAAGACGTGATCCGTGTTTTGAAATCGCTCGACAAACCAGCTCCCCTCGACTCACTGTTGATTCGTGTTCGGGATGGATACTGCCGCGATATTTCCCCTAGTGGAACTCCCCTAACGCTCCCACATGCATTTCTTGGAGGCTATACACGCCAACTGCGTCATCTTCACTGTTGGTCTGGTCTACATCTTACATTCCCCCCTTGGCTCCTCGGGTCTATCTCCGAATTGACCGTGTCAATGGACTTCTCCCTTGACAGATTATTTGTTGTACTCGGTCAGACGCCTCAACTCAAAACTCTGAAAATATCTTCCCCCTTGACCCACTTCCGCCAGTCCGACCGTGTGCTCACCCCCATCCATCTGAATTGCCTGTTATCTTTGGTCTTAGAAACTAATTCTCTGGGCCTATTCACCGCGATCTCAACTATTCTCTTGCTACCCCCTGGCGTTCGCAGGCATTTTACTCTTACACTTACCGCAAACAGCATCGAAGAGCGCTCATGGAGCAGCTTTCTTTCCTCACTCAAGGCGATGCTTACCATTATACCTGGCAGCTTACACGGGATTCACTTCAAATGGCAGCGTGGGACTACCTATTTCTACACATGGGCAATGCCAGTAGAATCGCTTCTCTCTCCATCACCATGGCCGCCCTTGGACGACGTATTTAGCTTACAAGTTCGCGGCCACAGTTCCGCTTTCGGTTGTCATTCCCATTCCCTGAACCCATTTCACTCTCACGATCGAAGCTTTCACCGCCTCCAAGAACTATGCGTCTTCTTAGGTCGGGAGACCGTGAGGGAGTTGTCGGTGGAGTACGGGATGGAAGGCTCTACCTCTAATCGGTTTCAAATTCCGCACCATTGCTGGGGGACCCTGTTATCAGGACTGCCCAATGTCACCACGCTACGCTTCGGGGATGGAGCGGCGCATCTTCTTCTCAGCGCCTCCTGTGGCACCCACGCATCTCCTCCCCCGGAACTAGGCCGTGGTAATTTTCCCAATCTGCGAAGAGTACAAGTTACGCGTGGCTCCTTGAGTGCCCGCACGTTGCAGAGATGGATCCAATACGCCACCGCACCCCGAAGGAAAATGAAGCGCCGGGAGCTCAGGATTCATGTGCAATCCCTCCTACTGAGGCGGTGCTCGGGTCGCGCATTTCTGCATGGCGCCTGTGAAGCCGACTTCTCAGACATAACGGAGAGTCTCCTGGCGTTCTTGCTGCATTGGAGATCAAGGAAGGTGTCGGTTTCGGAGCTGGCGCTCCCGGAACACGGGTGGGACGAGCCAGACTGCTTGGAGGTATTGCAGGAGCTGTTGCAGATGCTCGACTGGGACGTTGTTCTAGATACAGGTTCTACATGATGTTACAGGCCCATATCACATAGGTTTCACTCTCGCGTATTTAATTTGTTATGAACTCCCAGTTCGTCTCGGTTGTCTAATTCACAACTTAGGTCTGCACCGACATGGCAATGCCCCGTCAAGAGGACCATAATTGTAGGCACCCGCCAAGGTCAACCTTGTGAGGTTTCATGCCTTGTGAACCATGTGCCGATCGTGTCGAGCTAAGGATGCTATTTAGAGTCTCAGAAGACGTACTACTGGCACCCCGTAAGAGGAAAGGACGCCAGAACGGGAAGAGACACAGCACGTTCCTGACTCAGATACCCAAGCCTTTCCTTTCTACTTGGGGCTGGGTTCGCGGGGCCATCCCAATCGGTCAGGTAGTCCATCGTCGCTGCAGACATCTTACGATATAAAAAAGAGCTGATAGGATTGTCTAGTTTCGTGTACAACAAAACCGACACATTGTGACGAAGGACGAAGAAAGCGGCGAGCGGAGACAGGGAAAACCTGAGAAAGATCAATCCAAGTCGGAGTCCCGGAATCCCGAATCAAGCGCCCAGTCCATTCTGGGTTGTCGTCGGGTCCGACTCTCTGAGTCGCGTGTCTCAGTATTTGATGCAATTTGATGCAATGAAATGATGATCTTGGTGTACGCGTCTCGTATTACATCTGCCTGATATATATATCACGAACAGCACGAGGACGGGGTATCTCTGATGGGGATACAGCAATTCTGAGTCCCAATTACGTCCTTCGACTTCGAATGCCCATCAATCAATTCGCGACCAGATGAGACAGAGCTGCCACTGGCACGTTATCTGGCAGATACAGTACCGCCCGCACCGAATAAGACAACCCGATTGTGCGGCTTTCGTCGTCTCTGACTCCTTGGGCCACAGGGATCGCATTCTGTACTTATAGTAGATGCCTCCATAGACGCTATCGTGCCATCGCCAACGCCAATGATCCTTGAATCCTCTTGCTTCAAGTTGACTAGGCTCTCCCATAGCAGAACGCATCCGGTATATATTGTCACCGGAGCGCGTAGTGTATGTTTAGTGTCATCACACTGGTGACAATATGATAATATTTTACTTTCATGTGCCTCATCGTCATGCATGATGCATCATGGCCAGCCATTACGGCTGAGTCCGATCAACTCTGATGGAATGAGAGATAAATTTACAATAGAAGCGTGGAGAGATATGACGTTGTGCGAAGGGGATACGAAACGCCCAAAGCATACCGGCCCATAGCGCTCCTCAATAGGACTGGGCAAACTTCTGACACTTCTTACGTACCCATGCACTCTGGGGGTAGGCTGGTGCGGACGGCTACCAACGAACTACATACCATGCAAACACCCCCTCAGGACGCAAAGCACTTAATAAATAATGCGACTCTCGCTCCATCTCGCCTTGGCACGCAACAGCGCCTCAGTTCCCTCATCACCTGATGCAACACCAAGTCGCTTCGAACGGAGGCTATAGTAAGAAGGGACGAGAACTGTTTATTGCAGAGGAAGCATGGGTCATACAAAGTGAAGAGCTGAGGTCTGTACCCCGAGGCGCAAGGTAATGGGGATCAAAAAAAAAAGAAAAAAAAGGTCGAGCGAAAGAGCAAAATCGACTCATGTCATCCGTTTTTCGCGAGCTGCTCCACTACCCCCGTGGATTTGTCACTTTCATCCATCACTATCAGAAAGCAACGTTCGCTCCGATCGATCCCGCGATGGCGTTTATGAACATTTGGTTATTGCCTCCACCATGATCCCCGAGCTTGTGGCCGCTCTGCATGATCACGACCGCGACTATGGCTGCCTCGAGCAGGCCCGGGATGACGAGCGACTCCTGGAAGGCCTCGATCTCGACCACATCTGTTGGGTCGCGCCAGATAAGAATAGCGAAGCCTGCCCGGTCTGCAGGCTCGAGCTACGCGGCACGCATATCAACAGATGCTCCAGAGAGAGGGGGGCACAGGGTGGGTGTGAGATACGCACATAGACCGTCTCGTTGCGTGTGACCCAGTGGTATTCCTTGCCAGCGTGGGTGAGGACACGCACCCTACAGACCACGAAAACAGAAAAGGAGCTGATGCGTCAGCGTCGTGAAGCGGCAGGAGAAGGGAAGGCGCTGCAAAATAGGCGCAGAACGCACTTTTTGCTGTTATTCCACACGATCCATTCTTTGCACCTCAGCTTCCTGCCACCGTGGTGCATGATCGGGGCCGAGTGGTTCCATTCTACCACCGCGAGCGTGGTGCCGTCCGACGCGCGCACAGTCGTGGTTTTCTTGTCAGACGCGACATTGAACGGCACCTTGCCGTATGGGTCCATCACTTGCGAATTCAGGATCGTCTTCTTCGTGCCGGTGAACTTGAAAGAGACCGAGTGTCGCTTCTCGGGACCGCCTGGAGGCCCTTGAGGTGGTGCACCGCCCCACTGCTGCTGCTGCGGGGGAGCACCGTACTGGGGCGGGGGGGAGCTGTACTGTCCCTGCGGAGGAGGGGCGCCATACTGACCCTGAGGCAGGGGGCGGGGGCTGGTGCGAGCTGTATTGATTCTGAGAGGGAGGTGGCGCGCCGTATGACAGGACCTGAGGCGAGCCGTACTGGCCGTGTGGGGGTGGCGGTGAGCCATAGCTCTGTTGGGGCTGTGGAGAGCCATATGGGCCCGGAGGGGGGGCACCTAAAGCCTTGAGGGGCGGTGTATGACGAGGTGGCCGGGTATCCGCCTTGCTGGTGCGCATATGTCTGGGGTGGTTGATACCCACCCTGTTGCTGTGCATAGGGCTGTTGGCCCCAGGCCTGCTGGGGCTCATACGGGGGCTGCTGCTGGTACTCGCCCTGGCCCTGCGGGGCGGCATACTGGGGCGGCCAATTTTGTTTCTCGTATCCTGACATGATGTGGGATGGAATCAGATCGGTGAGGGTAAATGGGAGAGACACACGGAGACTCCGTCGAAGATCTTATATATTGGTTGAAAATGGTCGTATGATGGGTTTCGGGCGATCACGAAAGATAGCGCGGGGTTGATGTGTGGAATTCAAACGCGACACACAGCTCCCACTCCGGAATTCTCGTAGCAGCAGGGGCGCTTAGGCAGTTTCGCAGTCAAAACCCGGTCTCGCCGAGCTCGCACAGCAATGCAAAGTAATGCAACGACCGGAATGGATTGCGTACCGGCGCGGGGATCGGCGGTCCACCATTGAAATCAATCTGTCTTGGTGTTTGTTGTGTTGCCTTGATACAATAGGCTTCGTAAATAAAGATTAACCTTGATCGCCTCTGAGTGTTTTTCGACTGTGAACGCCTTGTTGTTTCCTTCATTTTTCTATATTTTTACAAGGCGAACCAAGCCACGGCACAAAGCAGTGCACCGTCCGCAATCTTGATGGGGGGGGGGGGCTGTTCGGATGTTCCCGTCAGCATTGGTGGATGACATCGGTGACGCTCCAAGCCCCATGCTCCAAGATATGGATTTTGTCAGGGAATTATTGAGTCCTTGTTTCCCGACTACGGTACCAGTTACTGATGTGGGTTGAACCCGGCGGTAGCGATTTCAGGCCATGCGCTTTCGAGACCGGATAGAGATAATGTGTGATGGGAGTCGAATGTTCTCGCATCAAGGAACAGCCCTTCCAAATATGCAAACATGCCAACCGTTTGATAGAGTCTCGTGGCGACATGGCGACGTCTATTCCGTGTCTCTGCCTGGCACACAGGGTGCCTGCGAGTAAATGCGGCTGTCGGTATCATGGAAATCCCCGCGGCTGCAAGACTACAGCGCTATGACAACAGGAAGTCAACTGCGTAGACACAACATTGGTGAATCCTGCAAATGTTCGGGCTTCTGCTGGCCCGTGGCAGTCGGTGCTCTTCCGTGGGGCTGAGGACTTGCCACCTTCGTTACGCTCGCGAGTATAACGGCACATTTTACCTCACCAAGACGGCGTGGTTCATGACACTGCGCGGTCGTAGCCGACTCACACGTACAATCCACGATTCGAGGTTCATAACCGCTACAAGGTGGGGTCCATGGCCCACATTACGGGATTCTCACCCAGTCGTTGCTGTGGGATGGTAGGCATTATTTACAACTAAGACAGAAGCTGTTGGCAACAGTACTAGTGTGAGGCCCGTGTCATTTCTGTTACCGTAATAGTGCAGATTGGATTGATTGAAGTGTCAGACGAGCACAGGACACAGAAACAGGAAGATTAAGTTCGCCGATTTACAAGCGGTAGAAAGGCCACTCCCAAGTCAAATTCGACAAGCCACGGTCGACACGTTTTATGGCACAAATATAAAAACAAGCTTGAAAACAAGTCATTGTAAAGAAAGAATCAAAAACAATAGGGCATGGCACATTGTCGGGTATTCGTGCGGCAACCACATAATGGTGGGCGGAATAACGGGGAATAAAATCCAGACTGGAATCCAGTGGAAGGAAAGGCGTGGGAACTTCCTAAATGAGCAAACCCTTGACCCTGGTGAAAACCCTGGGCCCAGAAACCCTGTGCCCAGCTGCCCCGTTTTAATCGAACCGCGCCTCCCTTCCCAGCCAACCACTTTCATCTCCCTTTTCCTTTATCAACCACCTCAACTCAACCCACCCGTACGTCGTGTCCCCCGCTCTTCTCCCCGCCATAGCACTATCTTACCTACCTCGTTCCAGACCACTTACCCGTCCACTGCACCGCATATAGTAGGTCTTTATCTTCGCTCCGTTGACTGCGTAGTTAATTGACGTGAGCAGATGCCTGAGTCGCGTGAAGATTCCGTTTACCTCGCCAAGCTCGCCGAGCAGGCAGAGCGCTATGAAGGTGCGGTTTTGCGTTACTACAATATCATTCTCTCACCTGTCCTACACAGAGATGGTCGAGAACATGAAGCGCGTCGCTTCATCCGACCAAGAACTCACCGTCGAGGAGCGTAATCTCCTCTCCGTCGCGTACAAGAACGTCATTGGTGCACGACGTGCGTCGTGGCGGATTGTGTCTTCCATCGAGCAGAAGGAAGAGTCTAAGGGCAATGAGGCGCAAGTGTCGATGATCAAGGGCTACCGCGAGAAGATCGAGTCGGAGCTCGCGAAGATTTGCGAAGACATCCTTGACGTCCTTGACAAGCATCTCATTCCCTCGGCCGCTTCAGGGGAGTCGAAGGTCTTCTATCACAAGATGTAAATGCGCTTGGTTGTTTTGTTGTAAACTCGCCAACTCTGACATTCCTGCTAGGATGGGTGACTACCACCGTTACCTCGCTGAGTTCGCCACGGGCGACAAGCGGAAAGACTCGGCGGACAAATCACTCGAGGCATACAAGGCCGCGTCTGATGTTGCCGTTACTGAGCTCCCCCCAACACACCCGATCCGCCTTGGTCTCGCTCTCAATTTCTCTGTCTTCTACTACGAGATCCTGAACAGCCCCGACCGCGCGTGTCACCTTGCCAAGCAGGCATTCGACGATGCTATTGCTGAACTCGACACGCTCTCGGAGGAGAGCTATAAGGATTCCACCCTTATCATGCAGCTGCTTCGGGATAACCTCACCCTATGGACTTCGGACATGCAAGACTCAGGTCTGTAATCGATCAATTGCGTAAACACAATCTGACTAACTTTGCACATCAGACAAGCCCGCAGACAAGGAGGAGGGCGCTGATGCTGCTGCTGATGACTCGTAAATGTTGGGCGCGCTTACCAGTGATGGTATTTGTCTAGTTGTAGTGACAATCCGGCTGTGAAGCACGCTTGCTTTTCTGTTTGTCCTCATCTCCTCCCTTTTCCTCATACTCGCATCCCGCCTCGTACCCGTCATCCAACGTACCTCCGTTATCCGTAATTCCACTTCCTTTTTGTCGATTATTCACTTATTCTCGTATGTGAGAAGTTTCAAAAGCTTGGCACATAGTTCCTGTCTCATGAGCGCGCATTTGAGATGAAGTGAGTTTCGTGCAGTCGGCTTTGAGCGACCGAATTCATGTTATAATGAATGTTGGAGGTAGACTCGAGTGGGCACCGGGCACCCTTCGAGGGGAGCGGTCACCAGTCGACGCTCGAGGCTCAAACTGAAGCGTCATTGGTGGCGTAAAGCGTTTTGATTGCGCCGGTTTATGGGGTCTTATTACAGTATGTGTACGATTAACAGGCTCCGGGGCCAGCGCCTGGCGCCTTGGTGATCAACGTCTGTCTGGACGTATTAGCGCTCGAATGACTCGGATTCCAGATGTCCTCTGTGTTGTAATTTGCATGGTTGCGAGGTCCTCAGAGTTCCAGTTGTTTATACAGTATCGGCAGAAGAAGAACGTCTCGGACCTTTTGCCGCGGAGTACGGTGGGGGCACCGGCGGCGGCGGCGGCGGTAGTGATCAAAAAAACAAAGATATCTGATGGGCTGCTGTAGGCATCGTTGTTGTTGTTGTTTTTATTCTGGAACACGCGATGGCGCTTGTCGCGAAAGCATAATGGGATGCACCAACACTGGGAAAAGACAATGGGAGCTCGGTCTCACATCGAGTAGTATGGGCCGTAAAATACAAGAAAATACAGTATGAATCATTTGTCGTCGTATCGTCGTTCGGCCCCCGTCAGTGTCTTGAATTGATGCAGACTTAGTTGTCCTATATAAAGCCGGTCAAGGTTCCATTGTTTGACTGGAGTGCCCATCTCGCTCCACTTTGACAGACTTAGATCACACCAAGTGTCCCATATATGGTAGCCTGCCCAATACGGGACGGAAAGGGCAACTGGCTCCGGCGATCGCTTCCCCATCAGCCGTCCTCAAAACGTGGTCCAAAAAATAGTCCTATCGTTTGTAAGTATAGGGACGGATTTCAAATGCTTGGAAAGAATTGTTTTGTGGCCATAAGACGCACGGGAGGGGCAATTTGGAGGCGGAGTGGGGGATGAGAGAATGAGCGCTTACTGAGAATACGCGGCGGTGGGCCAAGAAGCTCGGGGAGAGTTGGGTTTGCCCTGAGCCTCAAGCGCGGGCTTCTGTAATAGTTGGTCCCAGCGGCACCCGCGCTTACCCCTTTCGGGCCGTGCCTGCGGAGGCAGATCTCACGCACGGTCACCCCTCCTCCAGAGGTACTCTTGAAAAAAATCGGCGAGGTGGATGTGTCACGAGAATCGGGGTCTCTGAGTGTTATGGCATAATTTTTTGAGTGACCGGAGGAAGATATGGGGGGAAGGGGTAAGAGGGCTGGAGAAGGCGAGGGAAATTGCGAAGTGATTCCCACGCCGAAGCAGTGCCCATCGTGGGTGGTGGCCAAATTCAATGCCCGCTCGTGCAATCCACACACAGGGCGACGGCTTCGCTTCCTCTTCTACCACGACTCTGCGGTAGCCAACTACACCCGCTACCGTTTATTGACTGACCCTTTTCGACTCGCAGGTCTCGTCCTAGTTTATTCTTGGGTCGTCCATCTCTTTCTCTATTTTGCGACGTTACCCATGCGTAGGTCCACCCCTGCACAATCTGTCCGCGGGACTCCCCGTCGTGCACGCACGGCGCTCGCCGATACTACCACGCCCCTCGACAGTCCCACCAGCTTACCCGTGGCACCCAAACCCCCTACAACGTTTATATCCTCTCTCGAAATCCCCGTCCAAGGCGCAGTTCCAATCCCACAAACACCTGGCACCGCTAAATCCTCCCCCTTTTCTTCTGCCTGCACCAGCACCGCCCCCTCCCCCCGCCGCCCCCTCGTCTGCATCCACTGCTACTACAACCGGCCGCCGTGCACCGCGCAGGTCAAAGACGGAGGCGCTCGCAGCACTTCAAAGCGCTGCGCATGCAGACGGCGCGGATGATGCGCCCCCTCCAGCACCGACTTTGTTCCAGCCCGACGCAGCACCACTCCCTGCTGCACCACGCCTAGACATGAGCACCGTGCGCACACCTCCCCTCAGCCGTCGTGCACCGGGGTCGGCGCAGGCGTCGTCCCCGAAGGAGCGGCCGTTTGGGCTGGAGGACTGCCCGGCGTTCTACCCCACTCCCGAAGAGTTCAGGGACCCGATGTCTTACATACGTGCGATCGCACCTCGGGCGAGAGAGTATGGCATCGCAAAGATTGTGCCGCCAGAGACGTGGCGGATGCCCTTTGTCACTGACACTGAGGTATGAGATCCTATCTTACCATTACCTGTTTGGAGAGGGGGGGAGGGGGAGAGAGCATCGAACTCATGGACTTTATTTTTCTTTTAGAAATTCAGGTTCACGACACGGTTGCAGCGCCTCAACTCTATCGAAGCGTCGTCACGAGCAAAGATCAATTTTTTGGAACAGTTGTACCGTTTCCATCAGCAGCAGGGTAACACGCGAGTATCCGTACCCACGATCAACAATAAGACGATGGACCTGTGGCTTTTACGCAAGAAAGTACAAGAGTTGGGTGGCTATGATGCGGTGAGACGACTCGTCTGTGGGCACCGAAAATTTTCCCTCATTTCCTTTTTTATTCTCTTGCGACACAGGTCACAAAGGGGAAGAAGTGGGCCGATCTCGGCCGTCTCTTGGGCTACAGCGGTATCTCCGGCCTCTCCACGCAAATTAAAAATTCTTACACCCGTGTCATTCTCCCGTACGAGCACTGGTGCGAACATGTACGCGCGTCACCACTCGCCTCTCTCGCTACGGCACCGCGCGGTGACTCGCAACTACGCACCCATACGAATATGCAGAAGCGCCCGTGGTCTACTGGCGGTGGTCCCTCTGGAAAGCCTGACTGTGATGAGAGCTTGAGTCCCCCCGACAGCCCATTAACGGAAACATCAAGTCCGCTTTCGGAGCCGCCGGATGAATCTGAGGTGAAAGAAGAGCCAGACGAGAATGCACCGCGTCGTCGCAGGGGTCGCACATCGACCGCGTCCGAACAGAAGACACGTTAGTCATCTTAATCAGTCAGTCCAGGATCGCTGCTGATTTTTCCCTTCTATTTCGTTATAGCAGGTAGTAAGAAGGCTGCTAACCGGATAGCGGCTACGGAGTCCGCGAAAGACGACGATATGGATTCTTCCGAGGTATGCACGCCACTGAATCCTTCTTCCCTTGTCGGATGTTTTGAGCCGTCATATATTTTCTTGGCGCAGCTCCCTTGTGAAGTGTGCCATAAGAACGATAGAGGCGAGGAGATGCTCCTCTGTGACAACTGCGACTGCGGTACGCTTCCGATTATGTTTCGGTCCCTCTATCTTATCTATCATACGTCTTACCAGGATTTCACATGTTCTGCTTGGACCCTAAGCTTACCACCGTGCCACGCGGGCAGTGGTTTTGCCCGACTTGCATATTCGGCACAGGGGGCGATTTTGGATTCGACGAAGGAGAAGAACATTCGTTGTCTAGTTTCCAGGCACGCGACCGCGAGTTTCGCCGGAGGTGGTTCCAAGCACACCCCCCTCAACAAGAGAATGATGTGGATGATCCAACGACCAGCACGTTTGGAGATGTGCGCGTGTCGGAGTATGACATCGAGCGCGAATTTTGGCGCCTCGTACAATCGCCGCACGAAACTGTCGAAATTGAGTACGGTGCTGATGTGCATTCCACCACGCACGGAAGGTACATTTTTTTGATCATCCGCGAAGATGGGAGAAAGTGCTAAAGTACTTTTTTTTTTCTTTCTGCGTTGGATAGTGCTATGCCTACTCTCGAAACGCATCCGATGAACCCGTATTCCAAGGACCCGTGGAATCTTAACAACGTTCCCATTCTCTCTGACTCGCTTCTTCGTTACATCAAGTCGGATATCTCCGGCATGACGGTACCATGGACGTATGTCGGCATGGTGTTCTCCACCTTCTGTTGGCATAATGAGGTGTGTGGCGCGTGCGCCCCCATTTGATTGTGATTTCCTCTGACGTGTGTCGGCACTGCAGGACCACTACACCTACTCGGTTAATTACAGTGAGTATAATCACAAAGTCTCTTGTGTGAATCACCTGACCATCACGTTACCTTGACACAGTGCACTGGGGTGAAACGAAGACATGGTATGGAATTCCCGGCGATGACGCCGAAAAATTTGAGGCGGCTATCAGGAAAGAGGCGCCAGATCTATTCGAGGCGCAGCCAGACCTCCTCTTCCAGCTTGTCACGCTCATGAGCCCACAACGCCTGACGGACGAGGGTGTGCGGGTGTATGCTTGTAACCAGCGTGCTGGGGAGCTCGTGATCACGTTCCCCAAGGCTTATCATGCGGGCTTTAACCACGGTGTACGTTAATTTTCTCTTCCGCGTCTATCGGGGCTTCGTTATTAACATCTTCTATTTTGCCGTTGTAGTTCAACTTCAACGAGGCAGTCAATTTTGCACTTCCCGACTGGTTGACGTATGGGCGCCAATGTGTGGAACGATACAGGGAACACCGAAAACAGCCTGTGTTTTCACACGACGAACTGCTTATCACAATCACACAGCAATCACAGTCGATTGCGACCGCAATTTGGTAAGTGGTGGCGTCTGATATTGTTCCGGAGCGCTCATACAACCTTCGAACGCGCATTTGACAAAGGCTTAATGACAGCTTGAAGGAGATGACTGACCGTGAGATGGGCGACAGACTCAGGGCGCGATCCCTGAAACTTGGCGAGATTCTGGAAGAAGAAGACCGCCCGGAAGATCAGTATCAGTGCCTCGTGTGCAAAGCGTTCTGTTACCTCTCCCAAGTCACGTGCCACTGTTCCAATAAGGTCGCGTGCGTCGACCACGCCGATGCATTGTGCGGGTGCGCAATGGAACAGCGCACCCTCCGCAAGCGTTTCTCCGACGCTGACCTCCTTGAAACGCAAGCCCGCATCGCGGAGCGCGCTTCGGTTCCCTCGGCCTGGCAGGCGAAGCTGAACAAGGTGCTGACGGAAAGTGCACGCCCTCCCCTGCGCATGCTACGCGCGCTCCTAGCCGAGGGGGATCGCATCAATCACCCACTCCCGGAGCTCGCGAGCGTCCGCAGATGTGTGAGCCGTGCCAACGACTGGATCGACGCTGCAAATACGTTCCTCGTGCGGAAGCAAAGCCGAAAGCGCTCGAAGCGACCTAAAGTCCGCCCATCGCTCAACGGCGACGTAACGGCACAGGCGGAGGACCCCGGCGATCGTCCCGATCGCGGGCTAGACGAGATTTATGCGTTGCTAGGCCAGGTCGAGGATCTTGGGTTCGATACGCAGGAGACTGGGATCCTTAAGACGCAAGCGGCCAAGGCGGAGGACATGAAGGCGCGCGCGCGTTCCCTGCTCACTGCGACACCTACAGAACGCGATCGTGAGGCGTACTTACAAGACTGCGAGCGGCTCCTATTGGAAGGGTCATCTATCAACGTTTTCCTTGACGAACTTATAGACGTGGAGAAGCTTGTCGCGCGCGAACAGCTCACCAAGGAGCTCGAGAATGAAGCGGCGGACGACAGCGTCTTGACGTTGGAGGAAGTCGCGCAGTACCTGACTCGTGCACGTGCGTGTAACCTCCCACAAGACAACAAGCACGTGCGGATGTTAGAGGCGCGCCAGCGTGCGGGGCAGAGTTGGGACGAACGCGCGCGCCATGTGCTGTCGCAGCCATACAAGACGATCGAGGAGCTCAACGAGTTTGAGGACATCGACCCAAACGTGCCGATCGACCTGACGATTTTGGACAAGATCGCGTCCTCACGCGTCAAGGCTAAGGAGTTCGACAAGCAGGCGCGAGCGTGGCTCGAGCCGGAGGATGGCGCCCCGCGCCCTCGCGTACAGGATGTGATGCGTGTAGTCACGCGCGCAGAGAAGGACTTTAGCATTCCTTCAGTTCGCCAGCTCAAGCTCAGGGCCGACTTTGCGCTCGATCTCGAGTCGCGGTGCGACCAGGTGCTGCACGACCGATATGACAACAGCGAGGATGAGGATATCTTTGACACGATGCTCAAGTGGGTCGAGTATGCTAAGCTCCACCTCGGCATCTTTTCGCTGCCGAAGTTCGAGAAGCTGGACGAGCAACTGACTGCCCACTACCGCTGGCTGGAAAATCTACCTTGGTTCTGCCCGAATCACCGCGAGCCGCACGGCAAGGAGCTGTATGATGACGTGGTCGCTGCGACGCGCCCGGAGGACGACTTACCCCCAGATGATGAGTTCTTTACCTGCATTTGCCACGACGCGGTGCGCCCTCCAGCGCCAGGTACAGTGTCGGATGCCGTGCAGTGCGATCATTGTTTTGCACGTTTCCACGGCCAGTGCGCGCGCAGCGGTGGCTCGTGTCCATTCTGCGATCATCACCACTGGAATGGGTCGCTGCACAAGGAGCGCAGCTGGCACTTCTGTTACATGCCGACTATGCTGATGCACGCGTCAGAAATCACAAAGTTCTACTCAGAGGATTGGAAGCAGCTCGAGGTTATCGTGCACCGCGTGGACCGGCTGACGTCCGTCATCGGGCAGTTTTTATCGTTTGCGTCGCAGCCAGGCAATCAGCGCAAGGAGTACCTGCCGCAAGTGCGCCACTACATGCGCAAGCTCTTCAAGATCCAGTTTGCCGTATCGCCGAACCCCGAAGTCTCGTTTGGCCTCGACCTCGCGGGTCTCCACCGCATTCTGGCGGAGCTCCCCACGACTGTGCGTACAAAGAAACGACGACGACCAAAATTCGTTTTTGGGCAAGACGTCGATCACGACTGGGTGGACGGGACGCGTTGCATTTGCCGAGGACGCACGCCGTACTTGCTCAATTACCCCAAAGTTGCGTGCGAGCTCTGCAACAAGTTTTATCATGGCGGCTGCGTCTTTTTCTCGATTGACAACAACAAGTACGACAATCGGTTCGTGTGTCCGCTGTGTTGTCTGCGTAAGAACCGTTCGTACGGATACGCAGAGCTGCGGGTGAAGGATATAAGTGAGTCGCGCTGAAGTCTTGATGGTAGTTCTCTTTTCTGATGGGCGTCTCGACATTTTTGAGCAGAGACCCCGGGTCCGGATACGTACGTTGATACGGTCAAGATGCTCGATTCGTTCAGCAAGGACATCATCTACAAGGAACTCCCCCCTCCTTATACCCAGACATTGTTCATAGAGCTCATCCGGTTCATCCCCGGCCAGCCGGACACGGTCTTGACAAACGGGGGCCCGTCTCATCCGAGCAGTTCCTCTTCTCATTCATCGCATCATGTGCTCAACGGTAACCCCTACAACCCACGAGTCCTCCCACACCCAACGCCCCGTGCCACACCTCACACATTCACTCCGCCACAACAAATAAGTGCGCCAGGCGTGCACATGCCCCCACCACCGCCCTGGGAGGTCAAATGGAGGCGTCCGGTATCGACATCAGCATCAGCACCGCCTCCGCCAGCACCGGTAACTGCCATATCCGTGCCCTCTCCCTCGGCGTCCTCATCCCCGGTGCGGCGCCTTTCCGCCTCTTCCTCCACGGCCCCGCTTCCAGCAGCCGCGGTAGTCCCCGGAAGCGAGGACAAGCGTTTGCCCGCGGTAGTGCCCATGACACCACCCTCGGCCTCGCGGAAGCGGAAGTATCCGGAAGGGGACGCGGCGGGGTCAGCGACCGGGCATGCGTCTCCGTACGGGAGCCCGTCGTGCAAGCGCCATACACCCGCGGCGGAACTACCGCCATCCGCTCCGTTGTCGGCGCCGCCGCAAGCGACGACGACGACGACGACAGCGTCATCGTCTTCGTCGTCCTCGCCAGCGCCGCCACCGGGCCACCGGGCCACCCAGACGCTCTCCCCTTCGTTGGCGATGATCATGTCGCCTGATACGCGGCTCGCGCCGTTCGTGGGCTCGAGTTCTACGTCGCTGCCCGCGACACCGCCGCAGCAGCGCAAGGTCAAATTGACGTATACGAACGGAGAGGGTACACCGCGGTAAGCGGGGTATTAGTATTGCACGTGATGATGTCCCATTGTTTGATTTTCTTTTTTGTTTTCCCGTGTTCTTGTGTGGTTATTTTTGTGGGTCCGATTCCCTTTACTTACTCGCTTTTTTCTTTTTCCCCCTTGGTTGTATGCCCTCTGTATTTATCGCTTCTTCACGACCGGCCAGACAGAACGAACGACTCATGTATTTTCCTTCATTTTTCACGTGTTCTTTTTTTCTTCGAACGACGATATATTTACGTCATGCGTGCGGGAGAGAGATGTGTAGCGTAGTGGTGGGGCTCTTGATACGGGTACGTTATTGAATTGGGCGTGAGGCTCATGCTGTCTATAAGTAAGGTAAAAAATAGCCATGAAAGCGAGGCGGAAGAAAGAAAGCCGAAAAAAGTTTCCGAAACCCTGTCAACATCAGAGGCGGATTGTACAAAAAAAAAAAGTAAAATATTGTTCGTCGGTCGGTGTTCATCTGACCATGAGCTTGTAGGCGGAATAGCCGCCGACGAGTCCGATGGTAACGAGCACGCCGACGATAGAAGCGAACCAGGCAAAGCCCTCCTCGATACCCTGTCCAGGCACGTGGACGTTCATGCCCCAGAGACCGGTGATGAGGTTCATGGGGATGAGGATAGTACCGAGGGCGGTGAGCTTCGAGAGTACCTCGTTGATCTGGTTGTTCGCGTCCGTCATCTCGATGCTGATCTGCGCGAGGTAGTTCGAGTGCGTGCGCGAGAGGATCTTCTCGTAGTGGTTCAAGTTTTGCGTCATCGTGATCAAATGGTCCTGGATGTCCGACAGGTACAGTCCCTATCCAACGCAACGCGTGAGAAAACAAAAATGGGGGATGGATGACACGCACGATGTCGCTCGTCGGCGCTACTTTCCAGTTCTCGTTGCACCGCTTTGCGAGACCCTTGACGACGTCCGCCTTGTTGCCCATCAGTCTGAGCAGGCCCATGACCTTTTTGCGGCACCGCCCGATGCGGCGCAGCATGTCGCTCTGCTCGGCGTCCTTGAGTATGAGCACGAGCTCGTCGATGCTGTCGACTTCGTACTCGATGCTCTGGATGAGCGGGCCAAACGCATCCGTGATGTCGTCGATGAGCGCGTACGAGATCCAGTCGGACGTGACGCTGATGTAGTCTTTCAGCTGCTTGATCCGCCGTCGCACGTTTTGGGGGTGGGGTGTCGGGCGGAAGTGGAACTATGACTGTTTAGCTACGTTTGGACTATCCTAGCAGGGAAGGGCAGTCTCACGGAGAGTATTCCCTCGCGGAACACGATGATGTACATGTTCAACGGCTCGAGGTGTGTTGGGCTATACGGATCCTGGTCGAAACTTCGGAAACAGACGAGATAGTATGTTCGGAAGAGCTCGATCTTCTCACGCGCTTCCTCCATTTGGATATCCTCTGCGGTAAGCGGATGGATTCCAAACACCTATTGTACCACATTTGGTAAGACATTCTCCACTGGAAAATAAGAGCGATGTACCTTGGAAAGCATCTTCATCTCCTCGTCGGTAGGTGAAAGGATGTCGAGCCACCATGTATGTCCCTCAAAGTCGGCGTCGGTAACCAGAGGGGGTTTGTGTACGTCTCTGCCGTTTCCGACTTGGGGTATCCTCGCATCCTCGCGGCTGTAACGGGAGAAGGGTGATGTTAGTTGAGGCCCCGGCACAGAATTCGTCCGCCGCTCCTGCGGGGAAGCTGCCCCGCCAATTCCGGAAAACATGTCTTCGAAAGACTGGCCATCCGCAGGGAGTTCGCTCAGACTCCTTGCGTGAATGGTTGCGCTCAATGCATTGGAATAGAAAGAGAACCTGTATGGTCTGTCGTGTCCGACCGCCTCGACGACGGTGGCCGGAAGGTCGGCATATGAAGGAACGACAGAGAGTGGAGGAGCGATCCCGGCGGACAGCGACGCAGGTGGGGCGCCAGGTAACCCTTCGAACAGAGCCATCTTCCCGCCGCCATGGCGTCGTGGCATCGCATTGCTCTGGCTCAGTTTGCGCTCTCGCATAGTACGCGGTGCCGGAAGCCTGAAATCCGTCCCGCCGCTGGACCCTACGTCCCCGCTTGCACTCGCCTGCGAAGGCTTGCGTGTCCGCAGCACCTGCGGACGCTCGTCCGATGGGCTGTTCAGGAGACCAAGGCGTTTCTTCTCCGCCTTGGCGAAATCTTCCATCGCTCCAAAGTCGAACGACTGCCTGCCTTGAATAGCGGAGGGTTGGTAAAGTGGCAAACCGCCGTCGAAATTGTGTTCGGTGCTTCCGAGAGAGCCGAGGAGGTGGGGTTCGTGTGTTTGAGCCAAGTGGTGTGCCATGTCTAAGCCTAGTCGCAGGTCCTCCGGAGTAAGCGCTCGCCGGTAGGGGCCGTCACTACGCGCCTGGCGAGGAGTGCCCCCACGTGCGATCTCCAATTCCCGTTCCTCTTGCGGGAACAGAGTTGGGAAGGTGCTTTCCTCGTGGTGTCGATGCGTATCGGGCTCGGGGTCATTGTGTTCCCGGATCGCGAGTGGGGAGGCGACAGGCGAGACAGAAACGGATCCCTGCCGGGCACGCGATAGATGCAACGCCATGTCTACGTCGAGCGTACGCTGACGTTCGCGAGCATCGGGGTCCATTGGGTTGAAAGGACGGGAAATGGTTGGGGACCTTCGAGCGGTGACTTCGGCGTCACTGTCCCGGGATGAACTGCGATAACGTGTTGGGGAGCTGTCATGGCCGCTGTGGACCGACCTTGGGGAGGAAGACATGGGCGGGTCATTGGATGAGGCCATCGAGACAACAGAGTCGAAAACTTGTTTTTACATGAGAAGGGTAGCTTCGAAGAGAAAGCGCAACGCACGGAAAAATACAAATAAAACACCAGAATAAGAGAAGGTTGGAATGCCGAGGATAGTCAAATGTGAACGCCGGATTGGAGATGGAGAGAGCGAAAGCCGTTGAATCTTATGGGAGTCTTGACGCTTAGCGAGCTTCTGTTCCACGACAATTACGGAGTTTTGTCCATGAGAGATGAACGACATACGCTATTCCTGCTTCAAGTTGAACATGCTACGGGGTAACAGACTGGCACTTGCTGACCGACTGTTCCACTAGTTCCACTCTCCGGGGACTGACGTCGAGGCGATTGAGGCACGAGACAAGCTTGTCTTGTTTTCTTGGCCGTTCGCAGTGTCACGGTGCAGGGAAGGGAAGTTGGTGGATTACTAAGAGCGCATGCGATTGGTCGATCGGAGATCTTAAACAGGTTCCTGAAAAATTTCCCCCTACACGTGACTGACAGAGTATATGGCCCATCAGTATCCCAGTCTACAACGCGCTCCTGTACCTCGCTAGCACACACTACGAGCTGCACGTGCTGCGGGTATCCCCCGCCGATGCCGAGAAGTAGCTACAGGAGCGCGGCCATGTTCTACTTGATCGTCACGGACCGACTTTGACCTGCTCTCCGCGCTCCGATATTCTCAAGGGGACTGCCAGCATGCGCATGCAGACCCCACCATGGTATGTGACCGTGACCCAAGTCGGTCCGCAGGAATCAGCGCAATAAACTAAGGGTCGCCACGCCGTCGTGCCCTTGCGACAATACTGGAGGTTGTAGCTCGTGTTACCACTTAGTATCTTCATCCGTGTGATTGCGCCATTCCCTCACAATTTTGGCGACCAGCGGGCCACTATCTCGGTCACTGGACAAAATTATGTCCGGGGCATCCCGTAAGTGAAATTGAGTAGAGGATCGTCGACCACATTGGAGTTGCGAAAGCCGGGTAAGCCGGAAAAGAAGCGTTCCGGGTCGTGATCATCGTCCAAACAGTCGAACTTCCACATGAAGGCGCGAGTATCGATTTCTGATGGAGAATTCAGAGCAGTTTCCTCGGCTGTCTCCTGCATGCCCTTCAAGAGAGATTCGTGGTAACGGCTCCAGGATCTCCAAAAGGCTGGGCGACGATGGTGAACCGACCAAACGAACCACCCATGAACCTGAGACGACATATCGTTTCACAACGCGTAGGATGAAAGCGATGTATGTCGTGAAGAAGGATGGCATGAATGTGATGCATCCGTACAGGGCCGTGCAAACGCCGACCCACAAATTTGAAAATCGTGATATAAACGTTGCTGAGGAACACAACCAGGCTAACAAAGAACAGGAACAGGGAAATGTGGAGGAGCGCGGGAAGCGTTTCGACAGCCCATGGAAGGAGATACTTGTCAACACCTTCGGCAAAGAACGCACGAATTAGTGCTCGCTTGTGTGGACTGTAACGCGACTGGGTGACTTGGAGATATCTCTCTTTGTGCCCATTGCTGCAGTAACGCCGCGAGCAGAGCACAGGTAAGGCTGATCGCCAAGCTCATAAACCAATGCGAGTTTACCCAAATTGCGTAGTTTGGTGGAGATAATGGAGGTTGTGAAGCAGGGAGGGAGCTTGAAATGTTGGGGTCGGCAACAGCACTGATAGATGTTCGCGAGATAGAGGTATCCTGTGGATTGGGTTGAATGTCCTGGATCGACACTGAGATCAAGGACGCAACAGCTGGATGTCGAACTTCCGCTCCTGCTATGCGCGTGCGCAGACTCTCGACTTCACCACTAGCCAGAAATGCCGGCTTCGATGTTGCACTCATTGCGTCGCGCAAACCTGAGTTCTTACTCATATATTTGCTGGTTTTGCCTTTAAATGAGCGTGCGTGCGTCTCTCCAGGTTCGTGGGCTGTGCATTCAGCCTGACTGTTTGCGCCGGTCCAAGTCTAGTTGCTTACCCCGATGCGGCGCTCCGCTCATCATGCCCCATCCCCCTTTTCATACTCGACGCCCGCCACGCTCCCATATAATGGACGACTCGCTTTCACCATACATATCGGCACTCTCCCCTTCACCGTGCGCTAGCGCCAGCCGGGGACCACCGGCCCTGCAACGTGCGCCGCCTCGCGTAACTTGTTAGTGTGGACGATGATGTCCCACAACAATCTGCCCTTCCTCTCCCGGTCTACAGCGCGCTCTCCGCTGGCACAAAGGACTAGTTTCCCGTGCTGCGGGTCCCCCGCCCTGATGTCGAGGAGTAGCCGAAGGAGAGGGCGACCACGCTTCGTAGAAGAGCGCTTTCTTGGAGCGCGTAGTCGATGTTTTTCCAAAGTGGGACAGTCGTACGCATCTTCTGCCTCTCCACTTCACCTGTCAATGTGCCTCGCTCTCCGGGCAGGGACATGTCATACCACTACAAGATCCGCTCGTTAGACCCCGCATCGCAGGCGACACAGCCTGCCGTGCTCGACGCAATCGCCACAGCCCTGTCTGACACAACCATATTTGACTTTGGTCCGCTTCTCAAACTTGACTCGGTCTTCGCTGCGCAATCGCCTGCAGGAGTGAGCACTATTGGTCAAGGTAAGGGTCAAGCGCCTGGCGGGGTGGCGTGCTCCACGTTGCCGCCTTCACCCAGCTCTGGCAGCGAAACGGTCCTGTGGTGGGATGCCCACGTAGGTCTCAAACGTGCACAAGGATATGTCGTTCTCAATGTCGACGGCAGTAGCATTTCCTCTAACACACGCCATGTAGATATTTACTCGTACTCACCGATCTGTCAATTACTATCTCATGACCTGTAGCTCATACTACCCCCCTTTCCCCCGTCGTCTTGGAATGGCTCCATCGTCACGGTAGTTTTCCCAGGCAACATAGAAGCTGAGAAAGTAGAAATTGCCACCCAGGCGCAAGCAGAGGCTTCCGTGTCACTACCAGGTACGCGCGTCAGCCTGCAGCAGGTCATGGGAAGGTCGAAACTCGTCACTCGTATTTCCCCACGCTACTCGGGTTTACCCTACGGTATTTGTACAGCGTCATAAGACGATATACAGGAGAAGAGAAAAGTATCGAATAGAATCAGTATGGTGATATCCGAGTCGAACAAAAAATAATTCCCTATCGCACGCGCACGTCTAGGAGATCGGAGGGCGCATTAAACAATATCATACTGGCCATGTGAAGGGTGCGGGGGGTGATCTTCTGTGTGCTCGGCGCCATGAAGGACCTGCAATGGCTACGTCAGTAACTGACGACGGTGACCGCGACTCTGGTTGAAAATCCGGGGCAACCATAACATTTTCCCGAATTGCGGAAGGAAGCGCGTTCCCTTCCTCGTGTGATGAAACCTTCACACCGCTCTCCCCTTCGACAACGGCAGCCGGATCAAGTGCAGAAGACGGCCGCGGACGAGGTGGACCGGGGGATGCCGGAGCCAGCAGCGACGAATGGGATTCTGGCCAAGAAGACGTATGGTCAGATCCAGTCATGGGAGGGACTCAAGATGACTACGGACCTGTAGGGAGCGCGTCGCTGAGAACCTGAATGGGAGAAGCTAGGGATGGAACGTTTACAACGTCCGAAGAAGTGCGGCGCTCTGCGATGTGTGGAACAGTGACGGCGCCAGGTGGGGAGGTTGAGACCATTGAGACAGGAGAGGTGGATGCCGAAGGCTCCGGGGCGGAGAGGGGGATCATTGTCGCGGAGGTGTCGCCTTGTATCACACGAGTGGTGACTGGATCCCGTAGATTGGTAGGAGTACGGAGGTTTTCAGTAGTCTGAAAGGCGGGGTGGGAGTTGTCAAGCAGTGGAACGTCCGTGGGGCTTTTGAGTGGGATAGATATGTACGAGGAAGTCACATCTGGACTGGCAAAGGGAGCAGGGGTGTGGGCAAAGGATGTGGAGGTAGAGTCGTCGTGAATATGACCAGCGACGTTGCACACTGGATACGCGGTTGGCTCCTTCAGGATATCATCCACATCACTGGTGGAGGGGGAGAATCGCGTTGGGGTGGAATCGGTACCTTGATGAAGAGCAATATAGATGTTGCGAATTGCTCTCAATGTAAGAAACGCCATCTGCCGATCGTTGTCATCCTGCGCTTTGAGAACGATTTGATTCCAGAGAGCACAGAACTCGTGCTGCAGTTCAGGTTTCGTATCTCGTACTTTGAATTTGGAAGCGGCTCCTAGAACTTTCGAGAACTCCGTCTCCGGCCAAAACAATTCCCCAAAAAGGCTGAACTGCTGGCGCGTGACGTGAATCAAGATAGAAAGTGACAAGCTGTCACCATGTGTGGCGTAGTCTCGAAGGGTGGTTTCCGGGACGCCAAGTTCTTCGGAGGCGACAGCAAACCAAAGGTCTCCGCGCCGTTGTGCCCTTACAACAACACTGGAAACTACGGCTGAGATCACATTTGTCGTGCCTATGTTTTTGCCATCATCCCAACCCCTCACAAGGCGCGCAATTCCGACAGATTCCACTGGCATATCCTGGTTTACGATTCTGCTGAGAACCGACACAAATGCCTGAGGAATTTCCGCTGGATTGATGGCCCTTGCACAGATGACAGCTCTCCGACTTTTGATCGATTCGGGCAACAAATTGGATGAGAAAGTGCGGTCCGACAATCCGACCAATGTGCTCAAAAGTTTCCACTGTTGCTCTTTGGTGAGCTTGGGCAAGGGATCGTCGACTACCTTGGAACTGCGAAACCCGGGTAAGCCGGAAAAGAAGCGTACCAGTTCCTGATCTTCGTCCAAACAATCAAGCGTCCACAGAAATGCACGAGTATCGATCTCTGATGGTGCGTTCAGAGCAGTTTCTTCGGCTGTCTTCTGCATGCCCTGCATGAGTAGCTTGCGAGAATTGTTCTCCAAAGTCTGAAAACGACTGTAGGCATCATTACTAAAGAAACTGAGCTTCCGAAGAGCTCGAAGAGTGAGACATGACATTCCGGCGACAATGTGCCATGTTGGCAGAGAGAGTGGGGTGTAATATGGGCTGTCATGACGAAAGATCGGCATGACCGTTATGCATCCATACAGAGCCATGCAAATCCCGACCCATAACAACACCAACTTGAAAATCGTGAGACTGACGTTCCACAGGAATACAACCAGGCCGGCAAAGAACAGGAAC
This sequence comes from Lactarius akahatsu, assembly GCA_021524915.1. NCBI lineage: Eukaryota > Fungi > Basidiomycota > Agaricomycetes > Russulales > Russulaceae > Lactarius > Lactarius akahatsu. The sequence continues at coordinate 102,598 of JAKELL010000078.1, read as the reverse complement.
AAGGAAACGTGGAGAAGCGTGGGCAATGCCTCAACTGCCCAAGGAAGGAGAAACTTGTCAACGCCTTCAGCAAAGAACGCACGGATCCGAGCTCGCTTGTGTGGACTGTAACGTGGCTGATTGGTCTTGAGGTATCTTCGTGCCCATTGCTGTAGCAACGTCGCAAGTAGAGCACAGGAAATACTGATGACCAAGCTCAAGAACCAAAGTGCGTTCACCCAAACCGCAAAGTTTGGTGGAGAAAATGGGGGTGGAGAGGAAGGCAGGGAACTCGAGGTGTTGGGTCGATTTGGGTCAGCGACAGTCCGATAGATGTTTGCGAGGTAGAAGTTGGAGGTGTCCTGTAGGTTTGGTCGAAGGTCCTGAATCGACACTGAGATCAACGATGCGACGGCAGCAGAGAATAAACCAGTCTATAACTGATGAGTCGGCGTGGAGCACGGCATTAGGAAATAGAGGCGCACGAAGATAAGGATCCCATCAGCGTCCGCTTTCCAACCTTCGGCCATCTTCTTATCTTCTTCCGTCGCCATTTCCATATACAATGAAAAAATAGGACCGGAGCCATCAATAAAGTCTCCCTGCATGTCTTCTGGTGTTGGTCGACCTAGCGGAATTGAGTAATATTGGCGATCTAGGTGGCAGCGGCAGCGGTTGAGTACGGTAATCATAGAGTCATGTGGGAGAGGGTGACCATACGTATTTCTCCTTCCGTGTTGGTGGCCCTCGAGTTGGGGGAAGAAGCCCCGGACATTGAAAAAAATGCAGTATGGAAATCCGTCCCGTTGCTGCCACTTGACCCCACCTCCCCGCTCGCACTCGCCTGCGAAGGCTTGCGTGTCCGCAACACCTGCGGATGCTGGTCAGATGGGCTGGGCGACAGACCAAGGCGTTTCTTCTCTGCCGTGGAAAAACTCTCCATGGTTTCAAAGTCGAACGACTGCCGGCCGCCGAGTAGCGGAAGGTTGGTAAAGCGGCAAACCGCCGTCGAAATGGTGTTCGGTGCTGCCAAGAGAGCCGAGGAGATGAGGTTCGTGGGTTTGGGCCAAGTGGTGCGCCATGTCTAAGCCTAGTCGCAGGTCCTCCGGAGTAAGCGCTCGCCGGTAGGGGCCGTCACTACGCGCCTGGCGAGGAGTGCCCCCACGTGCGATCTCCAATTCTCGTTCCTCTTGCGGGAACAGCGTCGGGAAGGTGCTTTCCTCGTGTTGTCGGTGCGTGTCAGGCTCAGGGTCATTGTATTCCCGAATCGCGAGTAGGGAGGCGACAGGCGAGACAGAAACGGATCCCTGCCGGGCACGCGATAGATGCAACGCCATGTCTACGTCGAGCGTACGCTGACGTTCGCGAGCATCGGGGTCCATTGGGTTGAAAGGACGGGAAATGGTTGGGGACCTTCGAGCGGTGACTTCGGCGTCACTGTCCCGGGATGAACTGCGATAACGTGTTGGGGAGCTGTCATGGCCGCTGTGGACCGACCTTGGGGACGAGGACATGGGCGGGTCATTTGTTGAAGCCATCGAGACAACAGAATCGAAAACTTGTTTTTATATGAGAAGGGTAGCTTCGAAGAGAAAACGCTACGCACGGGAGGATGCAAACAGAACACAGAGAAAAAGAGAAGGTTGAAATGCCGAGGATAGCCAAACGTGGGCGCCGGATTGGAGATGGAGAGAGCGAAAACCGTTGAATCTTATGGGAGTGATAGGGAGTCTTGACGCTTAGCGAGCTTCTGTTCCACGACGGTTACGGGGTTCTGTCCATGAGAGATGAACGACATACGCTATTCCTGCTTCAAGTTGAACATGCTACGGGGTAACAGACTAGCACTTGCTGACCGACTGTTCCACTAGTTCCACTCTCCGGGGACTGACGTCAGGTCGACTGAGGCACGAGACAAGCTTGGCTTGTTTTCTTGGCCGTTCGCAGTGTCACAGTGCAGGGAAGGGAAGTTGGTGGATTACTAAGGGCGCACGCGATTGGTCGATCGGAGATCTTAAACAGGTTCCTAAAAAATTCCCCCTACACGTGACTGAACCACGAGCTGCTCAACTTCGACTTTCGCTCTTCGCGTTCTGATATTCTTAAGGGGTTTGATGCCATGTGCGTTTGTCAGCATGCGCACGCAGACCCCACCAGGGACTACGGTACGTGTCCGTGACCCAAGTCGGTGCGCAGGAATCAGCGCTGTTGATCAAGCGCATCGCATAGGCGTGCTCGACGCTGTCACGAGGAAGTCACGGCAGGGGTAGCGCCAGTGAAGGAGTCGGAGAACATTGTGATGGGACAGGGCCTTCGTTACTCTCAAACGCGCACAAGGGTCAGTCGTTCCCTATGTCAGCGGCGGCAGCGTTCTCTCGACCACGCGCCGAGTCGACACATTTGTACTGCGTAATAGGATACACAAATGAGAAAATATTATTGATTTTAGTACTACTATAATGATATCCAAGATCCCAACAGGAATATATGCCTTATCGCATACGCACATCTAAGAGATCGTCAGACGCGTTAAACGATATCATACCGCAATGCGAAGGGCGCAGAGCATGATCTCCGATACGCTCAGCCCGCTGTGATGGACCCGCGATGGCTGCTATGGCCGAGTCGGCATCCGATGGCAGTGACAATGTTTGCGGTGGAAGATCTAGGGCAGTCATGGCGTTTGTGTGGGTTGGGCGATTCACCGAGGGAGGGCCAACGTCCTTGTCCCTGCGGCCGCCATCGTCCCGGCAGCAATACTTAGATCAAGTGCAGAGGACGGTCCTTAAGATGTGCTTGGAGCAATAGCTATGATTGCGCGATGAGATTCTGGGAAAGAACACGAGAGGTCGGGTCGAGTCGTGGGCGAGTGTGAAGGTAGCGACGGACCTGTGAGAACTATATTGTCGAGAACCGGATCAGAAGAAGCCAGAACTGGGAGATTTGGTGGATCGGAAGGCGTCAGGAGGTCGGGTTGTACTGGAGGGCAACAGCGGCGGGTGGGGATGTAGAGGAAAGAGGAAGAGTGGGTGTCGAAGTATCGGGAGTGTCGTAGAGTACTGTTATAGCTGAGGTGACGATGTCTCGTATTGCTCCAACGGTGATCGGGTGGTGAGGTAACAGGAATGCGGGACCTTTCTGTAGTTGTCTGATGAACGGAGAGGAAACTGTCGAGCGGTGACACCTCTGTGAGGCATTCGACAACATGATGTGGGGGAGGAACGGATGAGGAATGCGCATCGGGATTGGCGAGGGAGGCAGGGGGTAGCGCAGCGCTATCGTACAGGACAGTGCCGTGAATATGACCAACGACGTTGCAGACTGGATACAAAAATGGATTGAACAGAGTGCGATCCGAATCGTCAGTGGAGGCGGAGAACCGTGCTGGGCAGAACCGGTGTCTTGATGTAGAGCCGTGTAGACGTTGCGAATCGGTCGCAGGGTAAGGAGGGCCATCCACATAAAGGGTCAGCATTTTCCGATAAAGATCAAAGGAGAAATACGCACCACTTCCCAAAACTATTTAAAGAAATGTTGCCAGAAACAAGGGCGCAATGTTGATTGCCCAGAAATGATGATATGGTTGCAGTCGCCGGGTTGGGAAAAAACGTTTCTTTTCTCAGCCCGGTGACTGCGACCATATCATCTAGAATAAACCAAAGATCATCGCGCCGTCGCGCCCTTGCGACAGTACTGGGGGTTGTAGCTCGTGTGACTAGCTTAGTATCTTCATCCATGTTATTGCGCCAGCCCCCCACAACCTGCAAAATTTCAGTGGCCAGCGGATCACTATCTTGGTCGTTGGACAAAATAACGTCAAGGACATTGAATGCCAGGATGGGGTCGTGTGCTGGATCGATGGCCTTCGCACATATCATGGCTCGCCGTTTTTTGACAGAAGCAGGCAACAAATCGGATGAGAATGTGCGATCCAACAACCCGGTCAATGGTTGAAAAAGCTTCCACTTTTGCTCATTAGTGAGACTGTAGGGGATCGTCGAGTCCTTGGAGGTACGGAAGCCGGGTAAGCCGGAATAGAAGCGCTGCAGTTCGTGATCTTCGTCCAAAAGTCGAACGCCCACATAAAGGCACGAGTGTCGATCTCTGATCGGGATTTCAGCGCAGTTTCCTCGACTGTCCCCTGAATGCCCTGCACGAGTAAGTTGTACCAATGGCCTGAGTCTCCAAAAGACCGGACGACGATAGTGAACCCACCAAACGAACCACCCACGAACCTGAGAGACGACATAACGTATCCCAAAAACAATGAACCACACGGAGGATGAAAGCGTTGTATAGTATGGGCTGTCATGACGAAAGGTTGGCATGAATGTGATGCACTCGTACAGAGCCGTGCAAACGCTGACCCAGGACAACACCAATTTGAAAATCGTGATATAAGGAACACAACCAGGCCAGCAAAGAACAGGGACAGGGAAACGTGGAGGAGCGCGGGCAATGTTTCGACCGCCCATGGGAGGAGAAACTTGTCAACACCTTCGGCAAAGAACGCACGAATTAGTGCTCGCTTGTGTGGACTGTAACGCGACTGAGTGACCTTAAAATATCTTCGTGCCCATTGCTGCAGTAACGTCCCGAGCAGGGCACAGCTAAGACTGATCACTAAGCTCATAAACCAAAGCGAGTCTACCCAAATTGCGTAGTTTGGTGGAGAGAATGGAGGTGGTGAAGCAGGGAGGGAGCTTGAAATGTTGGGGTCGGCAACAGTCTGATAGATGTTCGCGAGATAGAAATTGGAGGTATCCTGTGGTTTGAGTCGAATGTCCTGGATCGACACTGATATCAAGGACGCAACAGTAGCAGGGAATAAACCGGTCTATGACAATTGAGTCGGTATGAAGCATCAGTTTAAAAGCTAGAGACGCACAAATTTGAGGATGCCGTCGGCATCCGCTTTCCAGTTTTCGGCCATCTTCTTGTCCTCTTCCGTCGCCATTTCCATATGAAAATAGGCCCGGAACCATCGACAAAATTAGATGCACCATGTAGTTCTTGATTCTGTGATGACGAGGGTGGGAACTGGTAGTCACCTATTTTAAAAAAGGTTATTTTGGCAGCAGTGATGTTGTGAGAACAGCGAGGATAGAGCCATGTGGGAGAATGGTACCTTCACCAAATCCTGCGTTGGGTACGTTGCTGGCCTCGTGAGGAGCTCGGGACATTGAATATCATGGTGTGAGTCGATTGTGGAGCGTAGGATGCGGTAGGGTAGAAGAACGGCCGGGCGATACTGTATCGAACAAGCGCCCGGCTCAACGGTTTGAAATGGGCTTCAGTTCTCGTAAGTTATTGTGTACTTTCGTGTACTTTCAGGCGTCATCTGGAATTGCGTGCGTCTTCTGTAAGCAAAGAGGGGCCGTCTCAAAAATTGTCGAATATTGCTCATTTTGTGTTGATGGATCTCAATTCGTGCGCCGATTTAACCATAACCCTACCGCCGGCTGCCCTTCTCTCGCAGCAATTGAACGCTTCTTGTGACTTGTCTCCGGTAACAATTCTGTATACCTGGCTCTGCTCTGCTATTTCCAAGCGGGTCGTACCGAGAGGTCCTAAGAAAGCTCAAGCTCAAGAATCAGGCGACAATTCGCACATGTTGCAGGTCTCCCGCGCCGAGTCGCCCCCGACGTCGAGATATCGCGCCTTTAGATCCTCAGAGAAGAGGACATTTTTTGGGAGAGTTTTCTTTACCGAAGCTGGGGCAGCCGTGCTTCCTCTGCCCCTCTCTTCTTTTCCTTATTGACGCTGTCAAATAAAAGGCAGTCCGTGCCGGCTTGTACAAGGCCAAGCCTACGCAGACGTATTCGGTCAGGACTGATGTCGATGAGCGACGTTCTCTCGACCATCGAGCAACATGCAACGAACGGCAACAGCCCGAAGCGGGCCGAGCTACTGTAAATACTAAATTTTTTCCGCTTTCCATGATCTGGTGCACGGGCACTATATTGGGGTATTGCCAGTGATGCACGCGGAGCATGTGGCCATAGAATCAGTTTCGCCGTGTTACTCTCGTCAGCTCTGTGCTCCTCACCCCGGACGTTAAGTCTGTCCACGATGATGTCTGTTATTACGTTTGGACGAAAGCGCAACTTGTTATACAGCATGTTATGCAGAGAAATACTTGTTTTTCTCATCTCGCCTACATGTACGGTTCTACCAAATCCAGTGCACCGGGTCTTTATCCTCTTCGTCCAGGTACGGGTCGAGTCTGTCATGGAATTCATCTGGTTCCCTGACAACGGTTACAGGCCGACCAGAGTGCTCACAAACCGTGATAAATTGCTCGAAGAATTCCACCTGCGGGCAGTCTGTAAAACAAGCCAAGTGCTGGCAACACATCAGCGAACGTCTCGCTGGTGTGTCCAATGGGGGTGTCGTACCCCCCATGCTTGGTGTCCAAATGCAATGTCCGCACAGCGGTGAAAGGATGGAGGAATTGCACCTAATCATCATGGTATATACTTGGATGATCTCCGTCGTATTCAATGGAGAGATGGCGCACGTCCGAGAGTTTAGTGGAGAACTGGCTGAACATCTGGACCACATGTGAGACTTCCCATCGTGTGCCAAGGAATGATACTTGGATCATAAAATCGTGGCGTGGGTGACGAAATTGAAGGCCAATGTCGCCATTGGAGGTAAAGCGGATATCTAAGCACCCGAACTGGGTTGGCTCGGGATCCTCTAAGCGATTGATGAACTCGAAGAGTTGCGCAACTCAAAAGTCAACCGTGACGTCAACAGGCAGATGTAGGAAACGTATTTCGATCGTCTTGATTTGAGGGAAGTCGATTCGGGCCAAAAGATCTTCCAGATAACCGCTGACGCCAAGGAATTCGAAGGACGTGAGAGCGGAAAGGACAGTCCGCATTACTGGCGATGGGCGTGTTCTACCGGGAAGGAACTTCGATCGGAATCCCGAGTCAATGCAAAGAGATCGGAGATTGGTCAACGCGGCCAGATCCACAGTCATTGCCTCGGGTGAAATGTAACCGGCCTTGGGTATGTCGTCAAGGCGGAGCCCAACGAGGTGACTTGTGGACAAAAGAAGCGTTGGTAACGCTGGAAATGGAATGGCTCTTAATGAGATTTCCTGTAAACACGACGCAGATCCACCCAAGAATCCGCCAGAAAGAACTTGCGCATGGAAACGCGGAACCAATTGGAGCCTCAGATATGTCAAAGCTGGATATGGCTGCTGCAGGGCAGCTGTGTAGGCCTTACACCAAGGTTGAGAACGCATACACGATTGGGGTGCTCAAGTGCAGTAAGGAGATTATCTTCGCTACAAGAAAGCATGTGAAAGGTATTATGGTAGCCAACGACGATTCAGGTGACTCCTGACAGGGGTTCCGTATGTGCAGCGAATTCGGATATCGAGATGGTTTGGTGACGCAAATATGATTTGTCGCCATTGTCGACAAACGTGCACCAGTCTATCCCATTTCCATGGTCGGTAAGGGAGTTGGCCCTTAGTAGGCCTGAGAGCTTACCTCCCCCTGTATGTTGCGGTGACTTTGAGAAATCAAGCCTTCACAAGAGCCATGTGAACTGGAGGACGTTGAATCACCCAGCAAGTGATCACTAGTTAAAGGTGAGTACTTGGTTAATTAGTCTAGAAATACGGCTGTGTATACACCTGGGAGAGCCCATTCAAGTTTCGATGTAGTGAGATAGTTGGCGAAGTGGCTGCCCCGTTGAATATCAAATTAGGGCCTACTAGCTGGCACGAGCTGCAGGTCTCCCACACCGATGTCGAGAAGTAGCTACAGGAGTGGTTCGCTCCCTGCGCACCTCTAGATATTCCTAACTGTCATGCTGACGACTTGTGCGTTTAGCAGTACGCACGCGCAGACACCACCGGGGATGTGTCCGCGATCCACGCCGCGAGAATCATCGCCGTTGGCGCGTAGGCGTGCTCGGCGTCGTCGTTTGTCGCCCTGCGCCGGAACGAGACAGTCACGGCGGGGGTAACGCCGCCATTGAAGAAGTCTGAGACTCTTGTGGTGAATCTATCGTTCTCCATGTCGATGGCGGTAGCGTTTCTTCGACTACATGCCAAGTACTCGAGTTCACATGTTTCACACTTGTGCCGCGTAACAGGATTCACAAAACGGGAAAAGACTATTGAGTATAATCAGTATAGTGATGTCCAAGAACCCAACGGGAATATATGCGTGTCGCACACGCAAGAGATGTAGCGAGTCATAGACTTCGACCCGAAGGGAAAGTGAAGATAGAAGTGATAGAGAAGAGAATATGAAGTAGATGGAAGTACCAAGTGTATCGATGCGAACCCAGCGAGGACATAGTCCTTACAGAGATTTGCGGACGCGTTAAACGATATCATACCGACAATGCGAAGGATGCGGAGAATGATCTCCCGTGCGCTCAACCCGCTCTGATGGACCCGCGATGGCTACTATGTCTAAGTCGGCAACCGATGGCCGTGACAAGGATTGCGGTGGGAGATCTAGGGTGGTCATAGTGCTTGCATGGATTGCGCGATTCACCGAGGGAAGGCCAACGTCCTTATGCCTGCAGCTGCCATCGTCCCTGGCAGCAATACTTAGTAGATCAAGTGCAGAGGACGGTCCTGGAGAAGTGCTGGGAGCAGTAGCTATGATTGCGCGATGAGATTCTGGGAAAGACGACGAGAGGTCGGGTCGAGTCGTGGGCGAGTGTGAAGGTAGAGGCGGGCTAGGAAGGACATTGTCGAGAACCGGATAGGAAGAAGCTGATGATGGAGGATTCGGTGGATCGGAAGGCGTCAGGAGGTCTGCATTGTGCTGGAGGGCAACGGTAACGGATAGGGAGGTAGAGGAAAGTGGAGGGGTGGATGTCGAGGCATCGGGAGTGTAGTGGGGTACTGTCATACCTGAGGTGATGACGTCTCGTATTGCACCAGCGGTGGCTATGTCTGGCGAAGTAACGAGAATACGGAGCCCTTCTATGGTTGTCTGATGGACGGGTATGGAATTGTCCGGCGGTGGCACCTCCAAGAGACTTTCGACAACATGAGATGTGGCAGGAACAGACGATGAATGCGCATCGGGACTGGCAAGGGGAGAAGGGGGGAACGATGCCTTATCATGCAGGACAGTGCTGTGAATATGACCTGCGACGTTGCACACTGGATACGAGGACGGCTCCGACAGAATCGGGTCACGATTGGCAGTGGAGGCGGAGAACCGTGTTGGGGCGGAATCGGTGTCTTGGTGTAGAGCGGCGTAGACGTTGCGAATCGGTCGCAAGATATGGAAGGCCATCGGCGCATCGTTGCCATTCCGCATATGGAGAACAATTTGATTCCAAAGAGCACAGAACTCGTGTTGCAATTCAGGTGACGACGTATCTCGTACATTGAAATGAGAAGCTTGTTCTAGAACCTTCGAGAAAGCATACGACGGCCAGTGCCCTTCCCGGAGATGGCTAAATTGCTGGCGAATAATGTAAATCAATATGGCAAGTGACAGGCTGTCACCGTGGGCAGAGTACTCTCGGAGGACAGATTCTGTGACGCCCAGTTCATCGGAGGCGAGAGTGAACCAAGGGTCGTCGCGCCTTCGCGCCCTTGCGACAATACTGGAGGTTGTAGCTTGTGTTACCAAAATAGTACCTTCATCCGTGTTATCGCCCCAGCCCCTCACAATCTGCAAAATTTCGGCGGCCAGCGGACCACTATCTTGGTCATTGGATAAAATTATGTCAAGGGCATTAAATGCAACGATGAGATTGTGTGCTGGATCGACGGCCTTCGCACATATCATGGCTCGCCGCTTTTTGACAGGCGCGGGAAGTAAATCGGATGAGAAAGTGCGGTCCAACAACCCGGTCAATGGTTGAAAAAGCTTCCACTTTTGCCAGTTAGTGAGACTGAGCAGAGGATCGTCGACCACTTTGGAGCCGCGGAAGCCGGGTAAGCCAGAATAGAAGCGCTCCAGTTCGTGATCTTCGTCCAAGCTGTCGAACGTCCACAGGAAGGCGCGGGTGTCGGTCTCTGATCTGGAATTCAAAGCAGTTTCTTCGGCTGTCCTATGCATGCCCTGCGAAAGCAATTCGTGGTAACGGCCCCAGGATCTCCGAAAGACAGGACGACGATAGTAAACTGACCAAACGAACCACCCACGAACCTGAGAGACGATATAACATATTCCGAAAACAATGAACCACGCGGAGGATGAAAGCGATGTATAGTATGGGCTGTCATGACGAAAGAGTGGCATCAATGTAATGCATCCGTACAGGGCCGCGCAAACGCCGACCCATGACAACACCAATTTGAAAGCCGTGATATTGACGTTGCAAAGGAACACAACCAGGCCGGCGAAGAACAGGAACAGGGAAATGTGGAGCAGCGCGGGAAGTGTTTCGACCGCCCATGGAAGGAGATATTTGTCAACACCCTCGGCAAAGAAGGCACGAATTCGTGCTCGCTTGTGTGGACTGTAACGCGACTGAGTGACTTTGAGATATCTTCGTGCCCATTGCTGTAGCAAGGTCGCGAGCAGGGCACAGGTAAGACTGATCACCAAGCTCATGAACCAAAGAGAGTTGACCCAGACAGCATACGTTGGCGGAGAGAACGGGGGTGGGGAAGAAGGGAGGGGAATGTCCGATTGATTTGGGTTGGACACGGTCTGATAGATGTTAGCAAGGTAGAAGTTGGAGGTATCCTGCGGATTCGGTCGAACGTCCTGGATGGACACCGAGATCAACGATGCGACAGCTGCAGAGAATAAACCGGTCTGCGATCATTGAGTTGGTGTCGAGCAGGGCACAAGATTATGGGGACACACAAATATAAGTATCCCATCAGCGTCCGCTTTCCATCTTTCGGTCATCTTCTTGTCTTCTTCCGAAGCCATTTCTAGATACATTGAGAAAATAGGCCCGGAACCGTCGACAAAGTTTGATACGCCCTGCGGTACTGGATTTTGCGCCGGGTTCTGGTAGTCACCTGCGGGCGCGTCAGTGTCGGGGACTGAGCCAAGTGGGAGCGAGGTACCTGTTCCCGGGCTTATACCTGCCTCCATTACGTTGACATCTTGGTGAGGAGCTCGGGACATGGAAGATTATGGTACTTGTCTTGGTGCTGTAAGTTACTAGTCGGTTCACGGTGGGCAGGAGCAGGTAAGCGGAATCCGCTTATAGTCAACTAAGGGGTCAATTAATGTCCAATATATTGACCACTTAGTTGACTTGACTGTTATCGTGAACTGTATTAAGACAATGGAATAATTTGTAGACCTCTCTCTATGTGTCAGACAATTATAAATAAAAATACTTGAACAATTAGATATTTGCCACTTGCTCAAGAGAGCTCTGATTATTTCCAAATGTATTTAAACTTAGTTGTCAGGCACCAGCCAACATAAACAAATAAGTGTAAATATGCTTGGAAATAATTAGAGCTCTCTTAAGCCATAGACTAATATCTACACTGCCGGACAAGCCCGGCCCTGTTTCATGCACTGGATGGAAAATACACTTTTACCATTGACAAAATTTAGACATATCCAATAACAAAAGGTATTTTTTATCCACAATTTTTCATACATAAAATGTTGATAAGGTAACTAAATATTGTCAATGCAATTTCAAAGCACAATATGTAGACAATATAATTTTCCTTTTCCATAATATTGTCAGAATATTATAGAGGTTATACTATGTATCTTGTTGAAATATTTCACATTGTAATATCTTGATAAAATGTTTTTGTGGTTGAACCCTGAACCTTGCCTGAACCCTCTGAACTGAGCCACTGTTGCATTTTATAAAGATATTATCATGTAAAATATTTTTACAAGATACATAATATAGCCTCAATAATATTCTGACAATATCATGGAAAAGGAAAATTATATTGTCTACATATTGTGCTTTGAAATTGCATTGACAATATTTAGTTACCTTATCAACATTTTATGTATGAAAAATTGTGGATAAAAAATACCTTTTGTCATTGGCTATGCCTAAATTTTGTCAATAGTAAAAGTGTATTTTCCATTCAGTGATGGTTTGGCAATTCAAGGTCCATGTTTTTACAATCCAGCCGGATCGTTCGTGCCATAGGGCAAGTGTCACGGATGCGTATATTATTTTCCTTATTTTTCTGTATTTTTACGGAATTATTTAAGGAAGATATGAAGGGCCAAAGTACGAGATATTGTTAGTCACATGTTGCCATCATGTGCACATTCAAGCACGTGACCCTGGGACAGTTGCGCCCTTAACGGGACAACCCAATTCGGTCACATTCCATATATGTATGGACTCATACGATTGGTAGATAAGGAAGGAACATTCTAGATAGTTCTAGAACTCGCTTAGTAGTTTACGCTTACTCACTGTATTAGGTTTTACTCAGCAAGATAAGGCATTGCGTCAGTGCTATGACAAGTGCATCAGTCAGCACAATAGATAGCGCTATTATTAGACACGACGCGTCAGCTCCTGAGTCATGGAGTCTTACTGTACACTTAGTAATAGTGTTTAGACTCAGTTCAAGCTCAGCCAACAGTAGTGTATATAAACTCTCTTGTAGCGTCCTGAGTGGAACCAACTTGTCCTCTTGGTTCTCCACTCAGGTGCGCACTTCCCTTGTACTCCTTACTCTCCAAATCTAAACTTGTCCTCTTGGTTCTCCACTCAGCGTGCCACTGCGTGATCACTGACTATTTGTATCCTTGTATAAAGGGTCTGAGCTCTAGTCCCCTCCGCATTGACTGCATGCTTAGCGCGTGATTTATCTCCGTGTTTGGGTTGAGTGTGCTCACCTGACGGTTCACCCCTTACCTCACACTTGGACTCAACGTAGCGAGGTGTCATACTGCTACAGCAAGGGGTTCGGGGATCGGTGATGACGATGAGCAGAGTTTCATGATCAGAGCTCAGGCTGGCACTGAGTTGGTTGTGTTTGGGATATGTGCAGTGCTTGGGCTTGATACCAAGTTGTGGCCGGGGTCGATTAGGTAAGACGACTTGCACACGGCAAGCGAGTAGTTTACAGACTAGATTCAGAGACAGAGAACAAGACTAGAACGCAGAATACAGGATGTACTACTGGTTCCTTAAATACTGTACAAGTATTCTATTTTTATGCTTTTCTGTAGAAACTGTGAGCTGGCAGAAGCACAACACAAGACTCTGAAACTTTCAGAATAATCTAGTAGAACAGTAAGAAGAGAAGCAGGATCTGAAACACAGAAGTAGGGTCAAGAATGTGTCAGAAGTGAGACATGAAACATGGAAGTAGAGACAATAAATCTTTCCAGAAACTGATTATCAGAGATAATCAATGGCATGATCATCGGATCGTGACACAGAGGGTAACTCTGCTAAGAGAATGCTAAGAGACGAGAGGGACGCGCTGTTCACTCAGGAAGAGCAACGCTGGCTGGGATTCAATGAAGCTAAGACAAGGATACTACAGAGTCAACTACCTCATACTTATACTCATACAGACTGTGGCTTTTTGTGACTATTTTCTAATGTGAGGCAAGGAGCATGCAATCGTTTCGCTGGCACTTTTGTGCGCTGTCAACCCAAACTCTCTCCGACTTCGTCATGTGGCACATGATCGTGACACAGCCCCCCTACTAGCCTGAGTCATCCCGACTCGATCCTGTGTCCGAGGGGAAATTCTTGCATCTGCCCTCCGTGGTCCTGTCATAAGGTATGAAGCATGCGTGTGTTGTCATGAACCTGTAAAACTTGGGTCGTGACTCGAGCGTCTAAGACCGGTCCGCGCCGGCCCGGTCTTATGTAATCAATTTCCTAAAGGGGAAATCCGAAGTCGGAGTTCCAAATTCGTACTCCGATGGTCACATGACCAGTCACGTGATTATCCTATGTTTATCAAGTCACCTGACGACTGAAAGTCGTACCACTCTTTGGATTAATCCTATTGGACTGCGGAGCAGTCACACCACTATGACGCAATCTTGCGCAATCGACTGCAGAGCAGTTGTACGATACCTACGATTATTCTGATTGGTTGATATACTTAGAACCCTTCCAGAACCTTCCATCGCGCAGCACCTGTGGGAAGTAGTAAGCCTCCCCTAAAGTACGCACAGACCATGTACCCAGGTATATAAGCTAGAGCAATAGAACGGACAGTCCCTCAGACTGTCCACTTGTGACTCCCACCTGGATAACTCCCTTGTGCCTTTCTTCGCTACTATCATAGCTTGGATTCGCAATCTCATAGTTATCCTCGTTCTAGTCAAGTTATATCAAGTTTTCCCTACCGTCTTCCTCGTCCCTCGCGTTCCTCGTCAGCCAAGTGTCTTGCGAGAACACTCTGAGTGAGTATTCATCACACTTGGACAGTCTCACCATCTGACCTGGACGCTCCTTGATAGTGTCTGATTTCGGAGATGAATTTGGTCACTGGGACGGCGATTCCAGTTCTTACTACACCTCGTGGGAGCCCCAGTATAGCGGCCCCCCTCGTCGTCGTCTTTCCCCTTCCTCTCCTCTCACGTTCCCCTTGTCTCCGGTGGGCCTAAACACCCCCCTTCCCATCCAAGTCGAGCAAGTCGCTCAACCCCAAGGCCCGGCTGCTTTTACAGCGCCCTCATCCCCTGTCCCCAGTTGCCCCCCGTCACCTCGCCCTGCTACCCCCCTCTCCTACGCAGAGGCCTCCCCCGGCGTCAAGTACATTCTACTTGACGAAGATTACACCCCCATCACTCGCCCCGCGTCCCCGGACTTTGACATCCGGACCCAAGTAGCCGTTCGATCCGGCGCCCCCCTCGTCCCTCGCTCCCCGTCCCCAGAACTTGTGTACCCTGACCCGGTACAAGTTTTTCAGTCCCCCTTGCTCGGGCCATTGTCGCCCCTCTCCGATCTCCCCTCCCCGTCAGTCCGCCTTGTCTCACCTCGTCCCCGGTCCACGTCTCTGCCCCCTCGCCTCACCACTCCAGACTCACCTATCAACTATCATTGCGTAGCTGAAGGCGTCCCCCGCGTTGACACCCCTGACCAGGACCTCCCCGACGAAAACCAAGAAAACATTCCCCCTCCTGCTCCCCTGGTTCGCCCCCCTTCCTGCATAAACGTCACCACTGGACCGCACCCCCATCAGTTTATCAACGTTCAGACCCCTCAAGGAGAAGAGTGGCGCCCTATCTCTGAATTCTACCAACTCTCCCTCACTCAGATCCCGTCCATCGACCACCTCCTTGCATACCCACCAAACTTCCCTGGTGTTACCCCTTTCCGGTTCCGGTCCCCCCATTATATCACTTTCTACCCACGACACCGTCCCTTGGCCATCGCTCTAGGCATTCCCCCTTTGTACGCTTGCTCCCAAGCCGTCATCGACCTACCTAGTCAAGACCTTCCCCTTGGGTCCATTAAATACAACTTTAGGGAAGGAATTCGTCGGGCTCTCGCCCCCCTCAACCAGGTCATCAGGCAAGCGTACGTCGGCACCCTAGTCACCCTCGAACTCCAAGACTTCTTGGACGGAAGAATCGTTTCTACATACGGGTATCTTGCTTTTTGGGAGGATCGTATTTTTGTTATAGACCAGGGGTACCATTTTGAAGATGCAGTTAGGACCAGCCCCCCTCTTCTTGCCTACTGCTTTACACCACGTATACCTGCTGACCCCTTCTTGTTTATTTCTACCTACCCAGACCAACAGGAACTATAATCACTTACTATACGAGTAAGTGTTGTAGTTAGTTGGTTGTCTGGTACGAAATAAAAGGGGTTTAGTGTCCTATCGTTTCCCGACCCAAATCTCCGAACAAGAGCAAGTAAGACGCTCTCAAGCACTCTTTGAAACCCACAGAGAACGACAACTTCAGTTGTACTACCCCCCAAGCACTCTTTACAATCTCGCCCACTCAAACACCATCGAAGTTTGGAGTGACAACACCCAAGTACTCAAGAAATTAGAAGAAATCCTCCCCTTTGGAAGAACACTCAAGTTATCCCAGTTTCAAGACTTTATTTCAGGCAACCTAGCACGACTCGCCGACCTAGCCCAAGAGCAACTTCTCTATTGGCACTTAGCGAAGACTTGCAATATCCACGGCTCTCCTGTCGAATCCCTTCTTCTTTGGTATAAAGAAGATTACTTTTGGTTCGTCCACCTCAGCCCCCCAAGAAGACAGGACCTCATTCAAAATCTCCTACGCGGAGAACGACACTATTTCCTCGAACGCTTCTGGTTGGACTACAAACAAGTCCAAATATCTTTCCAAGAAATCCGCATCGAGACTACCCCCTTTGGATCACAGCCAGTAATCACCGAAGGAAGAGAATACACCCTTAAGTGGGATCACGTGTGGGAAACAACCCTAGAAAACCCGGACCGCGACATAGTCAATCCACGAATTTTCCACCAGCCACCAGCCACCCCAGACGACCCCGAATTTGTGGCCCGCTTAGAAATCGACGAAGAACAAAACGACGACAGCTTCCTGCCACCTAGCAGCCCCCCAAGTCCCACTACACCTTCTGACTCCCTAGACGGTTGGGGAGAACCTTCCAACCAGTGGGTCAGTAATTCAGTTTGTTGGTGTAGTAAAGAAGTTTGCGACTGCGGTTATCGTCCCGATACCCCACCTACTCCACCTAGTGTAGTATTGTGGGCTCCTGGCCAAGCGTATCTACCTTCTAGAGAAAGAATATAGAAGGTTTCTTGTTTAAATCACCCTGGCAGAAAGCACACTTGATTGGGCTATCACCCTGGCATCTCAACAAGTATCTCAACGTCACAGAAACCGAAGACAACGAAACCAGTTTATAAGAAGGGATATGTGATGAACACTCACTCAGAGTGCTCGTGCAGGACACTTGGCTGACGAGGAATGCGAGGGATGATGAAGAAGGCTGGGAAAACTTGGAAGAACTTGGCTAGAACAAGGATAACGATGAGATTGCGAATCCAAGCTATGGTGATAGTGAAGAAAGGCGCTAGAGTGTTATCCGAGTGGGAGTCACAAGTGGACAGTCTGAGGGACTGTCCGTTCTATTGCTCTAGCTTATATACCTGGGTACATGGTCTGTGCGTACTTTAGGGGAGGCTTACTACTTCCCACAGGTGCTGCGCAATGGAAGGTTCTGGAAGAGTTCTAAGTATATCAACCAATCAGAATAATTGTAGGTATCGTACAACTGCTCCGCAGTTGATTGCGCAAGATTGTGTCATAGTGGTGTGACTGCTCCGCAGTCCAATAGGATTAATCCAAAGAGTGGTACGACTTTCAGTCATCAGGTGACTTGATAAACATAGGATAATCACGTGACCGGTCACGTGACCGTCGGAGTACGAATTTGGAACTCCGACTTCGGATTTCCCCTTTAGGAAATTGATTACATAAGACCGGGCCGGCGCGGACCGGTCTTAGACGCTCGAGTCACGACCCAAGTTTTACAGGTTCGTGACAGTATCCCCTCTTTAAGGGGTTGCTGCGCCGTTCAGCAACCATCAAGGTTCTGAGTTTGGGTGCTTGTGGATTCTTGTGGTGAAATTGTCGAACAAGGTCCTGGGCGTGTTTCATTTGTGAGGCTGGGAGCCAGGAGTTTTCTGAAGAAGGGTATCCTTTCCACTTCACTAGGTATTGTATGCCTCTCTTGTTCAGAGAGAGCCTTGATTGGAGGACCGTTTCTACTTCATAGTGCTCGTCCTCTCCTTGGACTATTTCTGGGGGTGGTCTGGTGAAATTGGGTCCATGGGCTGTGGTTTCGTTGTAGGGGGATACAAGGGATATATGGAACACTGGATGGATCTTCCAAGCTTTGGGCAACTGGAGTTTACAATTAACTCCCCACGCGGATATGACTTTGAATGGTCCATGTCGTCTAGGGGCTAGTTTGGCCTTGGGGTGCGTGGTGTGGATATTGGTTCCTTCTAACCAAACTTGGTCGCCCGGTTGGGGTACGTAGGTGGCTGTGGATACATGGGTATTTTTCATGACTTCGGCTGCTACCTTTAGTGCAGCGGATACTTCAATGCGAATTTGTTCTAGGGAATGAAGGCGTTCTTCTACTGTGGGTATTTTGGACGCAAAGTTGACTGGTGGAATGAATTCTGGTTTGTAGCCGTACCAGATCTCGAAGGGTGATTTTCCTGTGGCGCTGTGTTGTCTTGCATTGTGAGCGAATTCCATGAAGGGTATTAGTTCTACCCAGTTGTCGACTTGGAAATTACAAAAGACGCGTAGGTATTGTTCTAGTTCCTGGTTGACGCGTTCTGTTTCTCCATCTGTTTGTGGATGGAATGCTGTAGACATGTGTCACGGTACGCACGGAACGGACTCTTACTTACGACTATGACCTCGTAAGTAAGCAGTAATGTGTCATGGACTAGTAGTATCAGTAAGCAAGGAGTCACAATCACATGCCATTAGGGCATGAGTCAACACTAGGATAGCGGTAGTAGGGTTCAAGCTACATACGCTATTCGTCGCACAGATTCGGGAGGAGCTTTAAAGCTGCCTCGTATATGTATAAATAGTGGCTCAATAAGACCAAGATTCGCCATCTTGGTCTTCTTAAATCACCACTTTCATCTCGTCTCATTCACGCGTGTTTCACTTGCCTCTCCGCGCAAGTCGTCTTCATCGATCAAGATACCTAGTGGCACGAATTACCCTAGTGTACGTTGAGATCACGTGCCAAGATAAGCGCCGTGTATCTCGTGACCAGATCACGTGACCTCAAGAAGATATTTCGCTAAGTCGTAAACGCCCTTTCGCAGTCCAAGTCGGACTAACGCCAGTGGTGGCGTTACATTAAGACCAAGATCTACCCATCGTGGCGTTTACAACTCAAGACCAGTGGAGAAATTTTCAAACATACTCCCTCGAACGAAGGGGAGACCGCAACGTCCCAGTACAATTCCTAGGAGCAGCTAGGTGGAGAGAATATAGAGGGGAAACAGGATACTTCGTAGACTTCGCATCGGGCCCAACCCAGTACCGCCCCGTTGAGTTCAACTTTGACCATCTGTGTTGGGTTGAAATTACTTGGAACCCCATAGATAACCGCTACGACGCAGTACGACCTGCAGGAAGGAACTACAACTGCGACATCGACTCAAGGAACCTACCCACGCGTGCAGAGTGGGGACGCATAGACGGACAACCGGAAGAGGAACCAAGCACCTCTGAACCCAGAACCCCTGCGCCATCGGAAACCAGCGGCGACGACGAAGAAACAAATGACAAAGAATCAGAAGTCGGGGACATAATACAAACAGCTGAGTCCCTACGTATAAACGAACCAGAAAACATCGAAGTACACCCCCCTGCAGAAATGGCCACCGCAACAATTACTGAAGTGGACACAGCTGTTGAAGAAGCCCGAAGAATCACTGAAGAAGCCGAGGCATACTTACGCCCCATCAACCCCGCAACCGGACACCGCATGACGGCCGATGACGCCGCCATATTCAGAGCAGTAGGCCCAGACATCGCAGACCCTCCACCAGGCGCAGGAGGCCCCCCACAACCTAGAAGACCAGGAGGCAACTTTGGCCAAGGACCCCCAGGAAGACGACAACCTCAATTCGGAGGAGGAGGAGGTGGAGACCCATTCAGAGGAGGACCACCACCACCAGTAGGAGGGCCAGCTCCAGGAGCACTGGGAGCACCAGGAGCACCCCATGGAACCGACAAACTAGTGGGAGAAACCCCAAATATCTTCGACGGAAACAGAGATGAGTACGAATCCTTCCTTACGCAGTGGCACATATACTGGGGACAAAACTCAGAAGCGCCGATTATGACCAACGTCTACCGGCGGTGCCTACTATTCCTAGGCTTCATCAAGGGGCCGCGAGTGTCAAATTGGACACTCGGCTTCCTCCAATGGCTCAACAACGAGCTACATCAAGGACGCAGCCGATACGATCCCTATTTATGGGACACTTTAACGGCGGGATTCTCAGACCGGTTCTCGAACGTACTGGAGCAAGAACAGGCGCAGGCCACCCTAGCAAAGGGATTCAAGATGATCGGTGACGACATTGACTCGTATGTCACCAACTTCGAACAGCTCGCACGGAAGGCTGACTATCGCCTCAATGATCGCCAAACACTGGACCGATTCATGGCGGGACTGCCGAGAGCCCTCTTCACCAAAATCTACGAACTCGACGAACCCCAAACCTTCAACGAATGGAAAGAAGCGGCACTCCGAAGACAGAAGCAATACATACACCTACACGCCCGCCTAGGGATCAACACCAACCCACGCACACCACCGCCACCCAAACCACAGCAAAACCGTGGGTACAACCCGCAGTGGGCACCACCCAGATTCCCACCACCACGCTGCGACCCAGACGCCATGGATACATCAGCGGATCGCACCCGCGCACGCCTCGCCGAAGTAGGAGACCCAAACCGGGGAAATTACCAACGACCCCCATTCCCGCCGAGAGGAGGATTGGGGCAGAACCGAGGCGGAGGTCAATGCCGCGATATGAGGGAAGTAATCTGTTACAATTGTAACAACCCGGGCCACTTCTCACGAGAATGCTCACGCCCCAGAAAGCCAAGACAACCCACTCAACAGTATGCAAGCACAAGCCGAAGCGTAGATACCGGCTACGACTGTCAGGAACCCACGACGGGGCGTCGCGCAGAAACCACCCCACAAGAACAGGCCAAGGAGTGGATGGAAACGTTGAGAGGAGCTAGTGACGAGGTCAAGGACCTCGTATTCAAAGATCTGTGGACCCAAGAGGGTTTTCAGGACGCCTGAACCCATCGGCCTGGGTGAGGGCAGTCAATTGTAATTCTGTAATCATGACTCGCTACCGTTCGCTCCGAATTCCAGTATCGATTCGTACAAATTACTCCATGGCCGACATTAAAGGACTCGTTGACTCCGGAGCCACCGACAACTTCATAAGACCTGCGTTCGCCAAACGCATGGGCCTCGGGCTACAAACCCTCGAGAAACCAAAGAAAATCTGGAACATAGACAACACAGAAAACAAAGCTGGGTCTATCACACATTTTATCGACCTAGACGTCCAAACCAACAATGCTTCCAAAGTCATGAGATTCCTAGTCACAGACATTGGAAACGAAGACCTCGTTCTCGGATACCCCTGGCTAGCCACTTACGAACCTACCATTAGCTGGGCACACGCTACGATCCACGAAAACGCCCTCCCCGTAGTACTCCGATCAATTAACCCCGCGGAGACGCAAACCATCATCGCCGGCGCCATGACCAAGGAGGAGAAAGAGGAAATAGTTCAAGAACTTGAAGAGGAATGCCAGATACGTACCACAGCCACCGAACTAGCCATCGCCGCTAACCAAAGTACCGCCATCACAACCATTCCAGAACCATACCAACGATTCGCAAAAATATTCAGCGAAGAGGCATCCCACCGATTTCCACCCTCACGACCATGGGACCACGCAATTGACTTTAAACCCGGTACACCCCCCAGCATCGACTGTAAAGTTTACCCCATGTCACAAGACGAAGACGGTCAACTGCGCGAATGGATAAACGAACAACTCAAACTAGGATACATCCGACCTTCGAAATCCCCCTACGCCTCATCATTCTTTTTTATCAAAAAGAAAGACGGAAAATTAAGACCAGTACAAGACTACAGGCGTATTAACGCCTGCACGGTGCGCAACCAATACCCGTTACCTCTCATGTTGGAACTCATAAATGACCTCGGAAATGGATGCATCTTCACCAAACTGGACATCCGCTGGGGATACAACAACGTGCGCATCAAAGAAGGGGATGAACACAAAGCAGCGTTCAAGACAAAATACGGACTATTCGAACCGCTAGTCATGTACTTCGGACTTACAAACTCACCGGCGACATTCCAGAACATGATGAACGACATACTAGGCGACACAATCCGCGTCTTCGCAGCAATGGGTACGATCATCCGCGTGTACATGGATGACATTGGAATAGCAACACTAGAAAACGTCGGCCTCCAAGCACATATAGACGCAGTATGCGCAGTACTCCAAGTCGCAATGGACCACGACCTCTACTTCAAACCGTCCAAGTGCACATTTCACCAACCGCGAATGGATTACCTGGGGGTAATTCTTGAAAAGGGGGTGACTCGCATGGACCCCGTAAAAATTGTAGGTATATGCGACTGGCCCACACCCACGAAGGTACGCGACGTACGATCCTTTTTGGGCTTCTGCAATTTTTACCGCCTCTTCATTCGCGGTTTCGCCACACACGCACGAGCCCTCAACAAACTTACATGTAAGGACACCGAATGGACATGGAGCAAAGACAAGGAAAAGGCGTTCCAAACCCTCAAAGACCTAGTCACCAGCGAACCAGTACTAGCCCACCCCACACTAACGGATCAATTTGAACTCAAAGTAGACGCGTCCGGGTACGCGGTAGGCGCAGTTCTCCTCCAGAAGAAACAAGACGGGAAACGCCACCCCATCGGATACTTCTCAACTACCCTAAACGAAGCAGAATGCAACTACGACATCTACGATCTGGAACTCCTGGCCATCGTCAAAGCGCTAAGACACTGGAGGCACTTCCTAGCAGGGTCACCACACAAAATCAAGATCTTCTCCGACCACCTCAATCTCACACACTGGAAATCACCACAGAAGATAAGTCGTCGCGTAGCTCGAGAAGTCCTAGAACTCATGGAATACGACTTCGAGATCCATCACATCAAAGGAATGAACAACGGCCACGCAGACGCACTCTCACGAAGACCCGACTACGACCGAGGCGAAGGAGACAACCAAGGTGTCATAGTCCTACCAGAAAAGGTATTCGCACGAACCCTCACCACGCAAACCCCAGAAACACACGATCAAAACGAAGACACCATACGCCCTTGGGTAGACCCGCACAAGCTCAAGAAAGTCGAAGGAACCTGGTACCGCCAAGGAGCACGAGTAATCACCGGAAAACCGGACGAAATCCGCACTATCATCGCAAACCACCACAACCCCCCAGTCTACGGCCATCCAGGGATCAAACGAACAGCAAGGATCATCGAACGGAACTACTGGTGGCCAAACATGGTGAAACATATAACCGAATACGTTCAAGGATGCGTGGAATGCCAAAGACACAAAGTCAATAACCGCCCGACGAAAGCCCCACTGACACCTATCACGCCAAAGACCGACGCTAAGCCATTCGAAACTGTAGCACTCGACTTCATCACTAAACTACCAGAATCACAGGGGCACGACTCCATCCTCACCGTAACGGATCACGACTGCACTAAAGCATCGATCTTCATCCCCTGCAACGAAGAAATAACGGCAGAGGAAACGGCAGCTTTGTACGTAACCCACGTATTTCGGAGATTCGGATTACCGGCAAAGATCATCAGCGATCGTGACCCACGCTTCGCGTCAAAATTCACGCGAGAGCTGTGCCGGATCCTAGGCATCTATCAGAACATCTCTACAGTGTATCACCCTCGAACAGATGGACAATCAGAACGCACCAATCAGTGGCTCGAACAATATCTCCGGTTCTGGACCAACGAACGTCAAGATAACTGGGCGCAATTCCTACCCATGGCAGAATTCGCGCACAACAACTGGCCACATGAAGCCACAAGGAAGTCCCCATTCTCGCTCCTAATGGGGTATGACCCTCGCGCTGATTGGATCGATAAGCCATCACCCATCCCACAAGTCCTCACAAGACTCCAACAGTTCCAGGACGCATGGAAAGAAGCCCAGAACCTCATCCAAAAGGCACAATCTCTATGGGTCAAACACCGCAACACACCCAAATATCAAATAGGAGACCAGGTATGGCTAGAAGGGAAGCATCTACGAACCAATCAGCCGACAGCCAAGCTTGCGGCACGACAGCATGGCCCATTCCGAATCACACAAATCCTATCACCGGTCAACTACCAACTCCAACTTCCCACACAGTGGAGTATCCACCCCGTATTTCACATCAATTTACTCACGCCCTATTGAGAAACGCCTATGCATGGGGAAAACTTCCAACGCCCACCACTGGATCTGGTGGATGGAGAAGAGGAGTACGAAGTGGAGCGAATTCTAGACTCGAGGCGCTTCGGCTGGAACAAAAAACTCCAATACCTCGTGAAATGGAAGGGATACCCGGACTCGGAGAATCAGTGGGTCAGCGAAAATGACGTATTTGCTGACGAAGCCTTAGCGGAGTATAAACGGAGTACGAAAGCAAGAGGGACAGTTATAAGAAGGGGACAAACCACGACCGAAACCCCACCTCTCCACACTGGATCCCTCACTTCATCCCAAATGTCTATTCCCGCTTCCACCTCTACCACCCCTCTCGCTGCCCGCCTTGTCGACAGCCTCACCCACGAAGAACTCCACACAGCCCTCGCCAACACCCAGTCCATCTTCGACATCGAAGAGCCCAACCAACCTGCCACATACTGGCTCATCAACTCCAACGGCGACCGCCTCAACACCGCCCCATACACCGAGGCCAAAATTACTCGGCTTCGTACAGCTGTCGGACTCTTTGCGAGTCCCCCACTTCGACCTATCCCCCCTCGGATCGAAAACGAGCAAGAAGAAGACGCCCGCGACGCTGAGGTGGCAGGAGTGGATGAAGACACGGGACTGGAGAGAACCAGCAGAGGACTGGAAGCGTCGACAGCTGGCAGTAGCCGCGGCCCGACGGGCCATCATCTACCACCGACGACGCCAACACACAGAGACGCTGAGAGAGCAGTGTACGAGGCAGTAGAAGGGACGCTAAGGGAGTGGTACCCAGCTGAGCAGCCCTACCTCATCACGGCCACCGATTCTGACGACCCCCGTGAAACTCCGTACGCCTGCGACTCCACGGGCTGCCCCATATACCGCAGCGGGGTGGTGGTCGACACAGAAGACTCCACCCTACCTGCGGTTCGCCTCCGGTACTTGGGAGGGTCGGCGCGCACCGTGCCCCATGGATACAAACACAATCGGGGGGACGATTTTGTCCACTACCCCATCACCAACACACAAGGGGTGACGCGCCAAGCCACCTTCATCCAAGTCATCGCCGGACCAGACCCCATCGTCCTGGGGCTCATGGACGATAGCAACAAGGTCTACAGTCGCCCCCTCTACGCTGAACCCCAGGTTCAAGAAGCCGGTAAGCCCCATTACGCCCCCGAAGACTTATACGCCCTTGTAGGGGGGCACAGCAACCAACACCGGACTGACCGGGCCATCAACGAGCTGAGGGATGTGGGGTTGAAGGCGGAGGTAACTCGTTTCCGAGCCTACAAGCACGAGGCGGAGAGGATGGAGCAACGCCTCCACGCCCTCGCCCAGGCGCTCGGGGGAGTACAGTCGGAGCTGGCCCAGTGTAAGTTCAGACTGGAGATGGCGAACGTATTGGATAGGATTACAGAGAGGCAGGAGGCATGGGTCAGAGGGATAGGCCCCACTCGGCGCCGTGGTCGTCGCGGCTGAAAAGGGGGTGGTGTCACGGTACGCACGGAACGGACTCTTACTTACGACTATGACCTCGTAAGTAAGCAGTAATGTGTCATGGACTAGTAGTATCAGTAAGCAAGGAGTCACAATCACATGCCATTAGGGCATGAGTCAACACTAGGATAGCAGTAGTAGGGTTCAAGCTACATACGCTATTCATCGCACGGATTCGGGAGGAGCTTTAAAGCTGCCTCGTATATGTATAAATAGTGGCTCAATAAGACCAAGATTCGCCATCTTGGTCTTCTTAAATCACCACTTTCATCTCGTCTCATTCACGCGTGTTTCACTTGCCTCTCCGCGCAAGTCGTCTTCATCGATCAAGATACCTAGTGGCACGAATTACCCTAGTGTACGTTGAGATCACGTGCCAAGATAAGCGCCGTGTATCTCGTGACCAGATCACGTGACCTCAAGAAGATATTTCGCTAAGTCGTAAACGCCCTTTCGCAGTCCAAGTCGGACTAACGCCAGTGGTGGCGTTACAACATGGTTGACTTGACGCCTAGTTTGCTCCAAACTTCTTGCATTACTTTGGAAGCAAATTGTGGTCCTCTATCGGATATTACTTGGTGTGGTAGACCTGTTCGTCTCCAGACTTGTTCTAAGTATAACTTGGATGTTTCTTCGGCAGTGATGGTCTTACATGGAGCAATTATCGTTGCTTTACTGAGACGATCCACTACAACAAATAGTGAATTGTATCCTTGTGACGTGGGGAGATCTGTGATGAAGTCCATAGTGATTATTTCCCAAATTTCGTTAGGGACTTGATTTGGTTGCAGGGGTACTTGGTTTCTTGGTTTAACTTTTGTTGCTTGGCAAGTGGCACATCCGTCCACATAGCTCTTGACGAAGGTGGACATGCCTGGCCACCAGAATTCTCGTGAAATTAGTTCGTAGGTCTTCCATCTTCCAGGGTGTCCTGTGGCAAGATGGTCATGGTATTGCTTGACTATTTCTCTTCGGAGATCTTCATTCTTGGGGACGTATACTTGTCCTTTGTACAGGATGATTCCATCTTCTAAGTTCCAATCTTCTAAGCCCTTTGTGAGGGATCTAGGGCCGTTCTTTAGAAGGGTTTCTAAGGCAAGGCTAACTTCTTTGTCGTATTCTTGAGTGCTCTTGATTTGTTGTCGTAACGTGGTGTTCCCTTGGACTGTGACTGTTGTGGGTCGGACTGCATGGATTGCGAAAAATTTGTTATCCAGAAGCACACGATCATTTTCTTCGTGAGCTATCCCCTCTTTAAGGTCTGGACGCCTGGACAGGGCATCCGACTTATTTTGGGTACCGGGTTTGTGGACAATGGTGAACTTGAAATGTGAGAGGAAGAGGGCCCATCGTGCTTGGCGCCACGTAAGTTTCTGTTTCGTGGAGAAATAGACCAAATTTCCATGGTCCGACCAAATTTCGAGGGTGTCTTTGCGTCCTTCAAGGTAGTGGCGAAAAATTTCCAGGGCGCGGATGATAGCAAGGAGTTCTTTATCATGGATTTCATAGTTCCGTTCGGCAGGCTGTAGAGACTTGGAGTGGTACGCGATGGGGTGCCAACGGTTGAGTGCATCGGGTTGTTCTAAGATGGCGCCAGTGGCAAAGTCACTGGCGTCCGTGATTAAGCGAAAAGGCTTCTCGTGGTCTGGCAGGGCAAGGACAGGTGCAGTGGTGAAAGCTGTGATGAGTGTCTGAAAGGCTGTGGATGCTTCTGGGGTCCATAGGAAGGGTACTTCTTTCTTGGTTAAATTGAACAAGGGGCGTGCAATGGTAGAGAAGTCCTTGATGAAGCGTTGATAAAAGTTGCAAAATCCCAGGAAGGCTTGAACTTGTTTGACCGTCTTAGGAGGTGGCCAGTCTCTTATTCCTGCCACCTTGGCTGGGTCCATGGCAATTTGCCCTTCGGATATAACGAGTCCAAGGTATTCTATGGATGTCTGGGCGAAAGAGCATTTTTCTGGTTTCAAGTAGAGGTCGTATTTTGCTAGGCGCGATAGTACTTCGTGGGTGAGCCTGGTTAACGTGGGGAGGTCCTCTGCGAATATCAGGATATCATCGAGATAGACGACAACGTGTCCTTCATCTATCAGGTCTTCAAAGATGGTGTTCATGAATGTTTGAAACGTGGCAGGGGCGTTGCAGAGACCAAATGTCATGACTGTGGGTTCATATAGTCTGAGGCATCAGGACTTTGACAGAAAAGTTTCCTGTGTTTCGGCTGTTATTGACGTTTTTTGCTGTATTCCGGGTTCCTGGAAACCTGGGGCTTGGGGGCCTATATACTTCACTAGTGTTTCATGCTAATTTGCCGTGTTATTTATTTGCCATTGATTATATTTTTCTTGACAGACCCCTTACTATTCCAGAAAAGGATAAGGCCATACCATTCTCATGCTTGTTGAAATTTTGGGTTTCCGTGAAATTGGACTTGGGTCACCAAGTCTCAGAATAGGCATAGTTTTCACTGTTTTATATGGTTTTTAGCGGTTTTTGGGGTTGTGAAACCAGCAAAAACTTTTATGTCAAATTGCTGATGGGGGTGTCTTGAAAGCAGCTTTGTACTCGTCACCTTTGCGGACCCGTATATTGTTGTAGCCCCATCGGATATCTAACTTGGTGAACCATCTTGCACCACGTAGTTTATCAATGAGCTCAGGGATTAATGGCAATGGGGCGGCGTTCTTGATCGTAATATCGTTTAATGCTCAATAATCTTGTACTGGGCGTAACTTGCCGTCTTTCTTATCTATAAAGAAGAAGGGGCTGGCCATGGGTGACTTGGAAGGGCGAATATATCCCCTTTGTAGGTGATCCGTGATATAAATCTTCAATGCTTCTGATTCTTTGGGCGTAAGACGATAGATGGAGCAATTCTTCATGGTGGCTCCGGGTTTCAATTCTATGGCATGGTCCCATGGCTGGTGCTGTGGTAGTCTTTGGGAGGCTGTCTCGCTAAATACCTTAGCGTACTGTGAAAACTGGGCTGGGATGTGTTCCGTGGATGTCTTGGGTGCTGTTCTAGCTGCGATTTCTGTGCTTGTGGTGGTCTTGGCTCTAATGAGTATATCTTCTTCCTTGGTTTCTTGATGTAGGTACAGGAACGGCTCCATGGCTTCTTGACTAAAGGCAGGTTCACCTGCGACTTGGTATTCTTCCGTGGTTTGTAAAACATTGATCGTGGTTGCTCGCGTCTGTGGCTTCTTGGCTGTAATAACTAGGGACTTGGTGGATAGTGTGCAGGTCTTGGGGCATCTTGTGAAGGCGAGTTGTGGCGTGGCCCAGTTAACTTCTGGGTTGTGTGCTTTGAGCCAGTCTGTTCCTAGGATAATATCGTGGTCGCCTAGCGTGGTTACGTAGAGTTCAGCACATTCGTCGTGGTATTCTCCATCGGAAGTCTTTATCCGGATTGTCTGGATTGTAGTATATCGAACCGATCCTTGTTTGTTCAATGTTCCATCCACATTTCGTACTGGAAGTGGGTTAACCAGGGTTCTGAGGGTTAGGTTATTCCTCTTGGCAAAGTCTTGATCTATGATGATTCCTTCTGCGCCGCTGTCTAGTAAAGCCCATGCACTGATTTCTCAACCGGTTTTCTTTCCTACTAGAGTGATTCTGAGCGTAATTGAAGGTGATTGTGTATTTCGTATCGTATCACCGGGTACAGGCTCAGAATCTAACGTCTCTAGTAATGAGTATCCTTGGGTAAAACTATGGTTGGCCACTCGTAAAGCCCTAACTGACAGTGCTTCAGTAGGGTAGTTCAAAAATCCTCTGGAAGGGGGGCTGATTGAGGGCGTGGAATCGTGATGTGTGCTGGGGGACTGTGATACATTGCCACTATCTGGGCAGGGTGATCTTTGGGGGGATCCTCGTAGGATTCTTCTTGAGTTAGGGTCGCGCGTGCCCTAAAGTCTGACCGCTGATTACTGGGTCTTCCATTCCCTTGTCCTTGTTGTTGGGAGCTATTCCTGGTCCGGCAGTCCTTGGCTCGGTGGTTCGGCTTTCTGCAATAAAAACAGAGCTTCTCCTTGAAGCATCGATCTTTTTCTTCCTTGGTTATTCTGCCTGCTTGCTGAGGTCTTATACTCGTGGCTGTGGTGGCGTTGACGTGAGCGCCGTCTTCTTCGGCGTACATGGCCCTATTTCTTGGCCCT
This sequence comes from Lactarius akahatsu, assembly GCA_021524915.1. Classification (NCBI taxonomy): domain Eukaryota; kingdom Fungi; phylum Basidiomycota; class Agaricomycetes; order Russulales; family Russulaceae; genus Lactarius; species Lactarius akahatsu. The sequence continues at coordinate 72,987 of JAKELL010000078.1, read as the reverse complement.
TGAAGTCTTTGTCCTGTGAATGCTGGGTTACTGTAGAGACGCCATACGCGGTCGAATTCTCTTGCTAGTTCGACCAATTTGTCTAGGGTTGTGGGCTGTGGTGATACACCAATAATCTTCTGGTGTAGAGCTGCAGGGAGTGCCTTTCTAAAGGCGAACATCTTGGTTTCTTCGTTTGCACCTGATCTGGACGCGTATGTGGACCATTCTTGGTACCAATCATTGAAGGGTCGATTTCCCATACGACAGGAGTACATGAGGTTGGTTGATTCTAACTTGGTGTGTGACGGGATGAAGTGTTTCTTGAACGCGTCTCTGAAATCGTTCCAGGTGCCAAAGTCTATGGGCGTGGCTGTGAGGGCTTTGGTCTGTTGATCTTGGGCCCAATCTCCTGCTGGGGTACCAATCTTGAAGTGCGTTAAGGCAGCCGATACGCGCTTGCCTTCGTTGGTGTACGTGGATTCATTGAGATAGTAGTAGTTTTCGACACTACTCCAAAAGGCTTCTGCCTTGTCTTGTTTGCCATCGAATGGCTCTGGGGGTGTTCCTAATAACTTGGCGCCTCCTCCTGAAGCCATGGTGCTTGTTACTGGGGGTGTCGGTGGTGGAGAAGGGGATTGACTCTTGGTACCAAAAAGCTTTGGTTGTCTTGGTGTGAACAGTGGGTAACTTGGTTGACTGGATGGTCCTGGGGTACTTGGGAGTGCACCTGGTAGCTTTCCTGCTGATGGTGACTGGGGTGTGTGTGTTCCTGATAAACTAGCTAGTACTGAGGCGACGGTCTTGGTGGTTTTGTCTAGGAGGCTGTAGCGGTATGACAACCTCGCTACGTCAAGCTCAAGTGCGAACTATAAGTGAACTGTCTGGTGAGCACACCCAAGCTCGGCGCGGAGATAAATCACACGCTAACGTACAGTCACAGCGGAGTGGACGAATAACTCAGAGTCTTTATGCAAGAACTCAAGACGTCAGTAATCACGCTGTGGTACGCTGAGTGGAGAACCAAGAGGACAAGTTAGATTGGTAAGGAGTAAGGAGTACAAGGAAATGCGCACCTGAGTGGAGAACCAAGAGGACAAGTTGGTTCCACTCAGGACGCTACAGGAGGGTTTATATATGCTACTGTGGCTGAGTTTGAACTGAGTCTAAACACTATTACTAAGTGTACAGTAAGACTCCATGACTCAGGAGCTGACACGTCGTGTCTAATAATAGCACTCTCTATTGTGCTGACTGATGCACTAGTCATGGCGCTGACGCGATGCCTTATCTTGCTGAGTAAAACCTAATACAGCGGGTAAGCGTAAACTACTAAGCGAAGAACTATCTAGAAGGTTCCTTCCTTATCTACCAATCGTGTGAGTCCGTACGTAAATGGAATGTGACCGGATTAGGTTGTCCCGTTAAGGGTGCAACTATCCCAGGGTCACGTGCTCAAAGGTGCACATGATGGCAGCATGTGACTAACAATATCTCGTACTTCAGCCCTTTATATCTTCCTCAGATAATTCTGTAAAAATACAGAAAAATAGGGAAAATAATATACGCGTCCATGACAGAGGCCTGATACTTCTGCCTGTTCTGTCTCTGAATTCTCTTGGTCTGTACTTGGCGGCGGAGATAAGTCTGATCCTTCTTGGTCAGAGTCTGGGAAGACTACTCTTCTGTTATTCTTGTAGACCCAAAGTTCTCGTTTGGTCGACCAACGGACTTCCTTTCCGTTGTACTTGGCTGTGAGATTGTGGTGATCGTACGATCCTTTGTCAAATTTGCTATATCCTGGGTAAGCGTCTTCAAAATCGTCTTTGCTGACAGTGTCGTCTGTCCCAAAGAATTTCCACAGGAACTTCCTGTTTGGGCTCGTGAGTTCTTCTGTGTTCCAGATAACGTGGATTAGATTATCGTCAAGGGAGAAGAAGGGGTTCTTGAAGTAGACGGGGACTCTTGCTAGTTCTTCAGGGGTAAGATCTCTAGTGTTTTGGTCTGGTTGATTGCTCATTCACTAGAGCGTCTTTGTAGTCTTGATACGGTCCAACCATCTGAGTCCCAGGCGTAAAAGATTTTATACCCTGGTTGTAGTGTTATCCCGTGAGTTGCACTTGGTCGTTGGCTAGATCAAATCCAACAATATTCTTCAAATATCCCGTAATGCGATATTAAGACACTAGATCTCCACAAGAGTCCTTGGAACCCTACTGGGTCTGTGGTGATGTCGCGGATGTTGTTGACTGTGTGCTGGAGGTTTAGGGGAACTCCGTGTCTCTGGAATATGAGTTGACAGTGCTGCTTGAAGGTCTGTAATTCTCTAGGGTTTCTCGTGGGTAGTGTTCTTGATATGAAGGGTACTTCTGGGAGGTGGTAATACGTGGGTTGGGTTGCTAGGAATTGTCCTTCTTCACTACTAGTGGAGGGTTGACGGACGACTGGGGGAAGCTCGTGATAACTTGGATAAGTGGGGGTCGCTTGAACTGGGTTACTTGGACGTGTACTTGTTGCTTGATTTACTCTCCTAATGTCTCTATTAGGGATTACTGGGGGGTGTTCTTCTGGAGAGGGAATAGGCATATCCTGTCACGAACCTGTAAACTTGGGTTGTGACTCGAGCGTCTAAGACCGGTCCGCGCCGGCCCGGTCTTAAGTAATCAATTTCCTAAAGGGGAAATCCGAAGTCGGAGTTCCAAATTCGTACTCCGACGGTCACGTGACCGGTCACGTGATTATCCTATGTTTATCAAGTCACCTGACGACTGAAAGTCGTACCACTCTTTGGATTAATCCTATTGGACTGCAGAGCAGTCACACCACTATGACACAATCTTGCGCAATCGACTGCAGAGCAGTCGTACGATACCTACAATTATTCTGATTGCTTGATATACTTAGAACTCTTCCAGAACCTTCTATTGCGCAGCACCTGTGGGAAGTAGTAAGCCTCCCCTAAAGTACGCACAGACCATGTACCCAGGTATATAAGCTAGAGCAATAGAACGGACAGTCCCTCAGACTGTCCACTTGTGACTCCCACTTGGATAACACTCTAGCGCCTTTCTTCGCTATCACCATAGCTTGGATTCGCAATCTCATCGTTATCCTTGTTCTAGCCAAGTTCTTCCAAGTTTTCCCAGCCTTCTTCATCATCCCTCGCGTTCCTCATCAGCCAAGTGTCCTGCACGAGCACTCTGAGTGAGTGTTCATCACACTTGGACAGTCTCCTTATCTGACCTGGACGCTCCTTGATAGTGTCTGATTTCGGAGACGATTTCGGTCACTGGGACGGTGATTCAAGTTCCTATTACACCTCGTGGGAGCCCCAGTATCGTGGCCCCCCTTGTCGTCGCCTCTCCCCCTCCTCTCCCTTCACTCGTCCATTGTCTCCAGTGGGGTTGAACACCCCCCTCATCCAAGTTGAGCAAGTCGCTCTCCCCCAAGGTCCGGCTGCTTTTGTAGCGCCCTCATCCCCGGTCTTCTCTCGCCCCCCGACACCTCGCCCTGCTACCCCCCTCTCCTACGCAGAGGCATCCCCCGGTGTCGAGTACGTATTACTCAACGAAAACTACATTGCTCTCTCTGGTGTCCCGTCCCCGGTCTCTTGCCCCTCGTCCCCGTCCCCGGATTTTGACATCCGGTCTCAAGTAGCTGTTCGATCCGGCGCCCCTCGTACTCGCTCCCCGTCCCCCGAACTTGTGTACCCTGACCCGGTACAAGTTTTTCGGTCCCCCTTGCTCGGGCCATTGTCGCCCCTCTCCGATCTCCCCTCCCCGTCAGTCCGCCTTGTCTCACCTCATCCCCGGTCCTCGTCCTTGCCCCCTCGCCTCGCCACTCCGGACTCACCTATCAACTACGATCGCGTAGCAGAAGGCGTTCCCCGTATTGACACCCCCAACAACGAGCTTCCCCACGAAGACCAGGAGAACATCCCCCCTCCTGCTCCTTTGATTCGCCCCCCCTCCTGCGTAAACGTCACCACCGGTCCTCACCCCCACCAGTTCATCAACGTCCAGACCCCCCAAGGAGAAGAGTGGCGCCCCATCTCAGAGTTTTATCAACACTCCCTCACCCAGATCCCGTCCACTGACCACCTTCTCACATACCCCCCAAACTTCCCTGGTGTCACCCCCTTCCGGTTCCGGTCACCCCACTACATCACGTTCTACCCTCGTCACCGGCCCCTAGCTATTGCCCTTGGTATCCCCCCTCTGTACGCTTGCTCCCAGGCTGTTATCGACCTCCCCAGTCAAGACCTTCCCCTTGGATCCATCAAGTACAACTTCCGGGAAGGCATTCATCGGGCTCTCGCCCCCCTCAATCAGGTCATAAGGCAAGCATACGTCGGCACTCTTGTCACCATTGAACTCCAGGACTTTTTGGACGGGAGAATTATTTCTACTTACGGGTACCTCGCATTTTGGGAAGACCGAATTTTCGTTGTAGACCAGGGATATCATTTGGAGGACGCAGTCAGGACCAGCCCCCCCCTCCTTGCCTATTGTTTTACGCCACGTATACCTGCTGACCCCTTCCTGTTCATTTCTACCTACCCAGACCAACAGGAACTATAACCACTTACTATACGAGTAAGTGTTGTAGTTAGTTGGGTATTTGGTACGAAATAAAAGGGGTTTAGTGTCGCATTTTCATCCAACTCAAATCTCTGAACAAGAGCAAATTAACCGCTCTCAAGCACTCTTTGAAACCCACAGAGAAAGACAACTCCAGTTTTACTATCCTTCTAGTACCCTCGTTAACCTCGCCCACTCCAACACAGTAGAAGTTTGGAGCGATAGTACCCTCCTCCTAAAAGACCTTGACTCTATACTTCCATTCGGAAAGGTACTCACCTTAGTCGAGTTTCAAGACTTCATCACCAGCAAGCTAGATAGGCTTAGCAACCTAGCCCAAGAGCAACTCCTGTATTGGCACCTATCCAAGACACTCACAGTCCACGGCGCTCCCATCGAATCGACCCTCTTGTGGAACAAAGACGACTATCTTTGGTTTGTCCACATTCCCCCCAGAAGACAGCGCATCCTAGAACAACTCCTAAGAGGAGAATGGCAATTTTTCCTTGAACAATTCCGGTTGGACTACGAACAAATCCAAATATCTTTCCAGGAGATTCGAGTAGAATCTACACAAATCGGATCACAACCAGTCATTACCGAAGGTCGTGAATACACCCTCAAGTGGGAAAGTTACTGGGAAACAACCCTTGAAAACCCAGACACCAACATCGTCAATCCAAGAATCTTTCACCTCCCCCCGGACACCCCCAACGATCACAACTTTGTCACACGCCTTGACATCCAAGAGAACGGAGACGAACCTCTCCCATCAAGTAATCCACCAAGTCCAAGTCCAAGTCCCCCTACACCATTCACAGATACTGATAGTGGTTGGGGAGAACCTGCCAACCAGTGGATCAGTAACGGCATCTGTTGGTGTAGTAAAGAAGTCTGTACTTGTGGTTACAGACCAGATACCCCACCTACTCCACCTAGTGTAGTATTGTGGGCTCCAGGCCAAGACTACCTACCTTCTAGAGAAAGAATATAGAAGGTTCCTTGTTTAAATCACCCTGGCAGAAAGCGCACTCGATTGGGCTATCACCCTGGCATCTCAACAAGTATCCCAACGTCACAGAAGCCGAAGACAACGAAACCAGTTTATAAGAAGGGATACGCCTATTCCCTCTCCAGAAGAACACCCCCCAGTAATCCCTAATAGAGACATTAGGAGAGTAAATCAAGCAACAAGTACACGTCCAAGTAACCCAGTTCAAGCGACCCCCACTTATCCAAGTTATCATGAGCTTCCTCCAGTCGTCCGTCAACCCTCCACTAGTAGTGAAGAAGGACAATTCCTAGCAACCCAACCCACGTATTACCACCTCCCAGAAGTACCCTTCATATCAAGAACACTACCCACGAGAAACCCCAGAGAATTACAGACCTTCAAGCAGCACTGTCAACTCATATTCCAGAGACACGGAGTTCCCCTAAACCTCCAACACACAGTCAACAACATCCGCGACATCACCACAGACCCAGTAGGGTTCCAAGGACTCTTGTGGAGATCTAGTGTCTTAATATCGCATTACGGGATATTTGAAGAATACTGTTGGATTCGATCTAGCCAACGACCAAGTGCAACTCATGGGATAACACTACAACCAGGGTATAAAATCTTTTACGCCTGGGACTCAGATGGTTGGACCGTATCAAGACTACAAAGACGCTCTAGTGAATGAGCAATCAACCAGGCCAAAACACTAGAGATCTTACCCCTGAAGAACTAGCAAGAGTCCCCGTCTACTTCAAGAACCCCTTCTTCTCCCTTGACGATAATCTAATCCACGTTATCTGGAACACAGAAGAACTCATGAGCCCAAATGGGAAGTTCCTGTGGAAATTCTTTGGGACAGACGACACTGTCAGCAAAGACGATTTTGAAGACGCTTACCCAGGATATAGCAAATTTGACAAAGGATCGTACGATCACCACAATCTCACAGCCAAGTACAATGGAAAGGAAGTCCGTTGGTCGACCAAACGAGAACTTTGGGTCTACAAGAATAACAGAAGAGTAGTCTTCCCAGACTCTGACCAAGAAGGATCAGACTTATCTCCGCCGCCAAGTACAGACCAAGAGAATTCAGAGACAGAACAAGCAGAAGTATCTGGCCTCCTAGACAAAACCACCAAGACAGTCGCCTCAGTACTAGCTAGTTTATCAGGAACACACACCCCCCAGTCACCATCAGCAGGAAAGCTACCAGGCGCACTCCCAAGTACCCCAGGACCATCCAGTCAACCAAGTTATCCACTGTTCACGCCAAGACAACCAAAGCTTTTTGGTACCAAGAGTCAATCCCCTTCACCACCGACACCCCCAGTAACAAGCACCATGGCTTCAGGAGGAGGCGCCAAGTTATTAGGAACACCCCCAGAACCATTCGATGGCAAACAAGACAAGGCAGAAGCCTTCTGGAGTAGTGTCGAAAACTACTACTATCTCAATGAATCCACGTACACCAACGAAGGCAAGCGCGTATCAGCTGCCTTAACGCACTTCAAGATTGGTACCCCAGCAGGAGATTGGGCCCAAGATCAACAGACCAAAGCCCTCACAGCCACGCCCATAGACTTTGGCACCTGGAACGATTTCAGAGATGCGTTCAAGAAACACTTCATTCCATCACACACCAAGTTAGAATCAACCAACCTCATGTACTCCTGTCGTATGGGAATCGACCCTTCAATGATTGGTACCAAGAATGGTCCACGTACGCATCCAGATCAGGTGCAAACGAAGAAACCAAGATGTTCACCTTTAGAAAGGCACTCCCTGCAGCTCTACACCAGAAGATTATTGGTGTATCACCACAGCCCACAACCCTAGACAAATTGGTCGAACTAGCAAGAGAATTCGACCGCGTATGGCGTCTCTACAGTAACCCAGCATTCACAGGACAAAGACTTCAAGGGCCAAGAAATAGGGCCATGTACGCCGAAGAAGACGGCGCTCACGTCAACGCCACCACAGCCATGAGTATAAGACCTCAGCAAGCAGGCAGAATAACCAAGGAAGAAAAAGATCGACGCTTCAAGGAGAAGCTCTGTTTTTATTGCGGAAAGCCGAACCACCGAGCCAAGGACTGCCGGACCAGGAATAGCTCCCAACAACAAGGACAAGGGAATGGAAGACCCAGTAATCAGCGGTCAGACTTTAGGGCACGCGCGACCCTAACTCAAGAAGAATCCTACGAGGATCCCCCCAAAGATCACCCTGCCCAGATAGTGGCAATGTATCACAGTCCCCCAGCACACATCACGATTCCACGCCCTCAATCAGCCCCCCTTCCAGAGGATTTTTGAACTACCCTACTGAAGCACTGTCAGTTAGGGCTTTACGAGTGGCCAACCATAGTTTTACCCAAGGATACTCATTACTAGAGACGTTAGATTCTGAGCCTGTACCCGGTGATACGATACGAAATAGACAATCACCTTCAATTACGCTCAGAATCACTCTAGTAGGAAAGAAAACCGGTTGAGAAATCAGTGCACGGGCTTTACTAGACAGCGGCGCAGAAGGAATCATCATAGATCAAGACTTTGCCAAAAGGAATAACCTAACCCTCAGAACCCTGGTTAACCCACTTCCAGTATGAAATGTGGATGGAACATTGAACAAACAAGGATCGGTTCGATATACTACGATCCAGACAATCCGGATAAAGACTTCCGATGGAGAATACCACGACGAATGTGTTGAACTCTACGTAACCACGCTAGGCGACCACGATATTATCCTAGGAACAGACTGGCTCAAAGCACACAACCCAGAAGTTAACTGGGCCACGCCACAACTCGCCTTCACAAGATGCCCCAAGACCTGCACACTATCCACCAGGTCCCTAGTTATTACAGCCAAGAAGCCGCAGACGCGAGCAACCACGATCAATGTTTTACAAACCACGGAAGAATACCAAGTCGCAGGTGAACCTGCCTTTAGTCAAGAAGCCATGGAGCCGTTCCTGTACCTACATCAAGAAACCAAGGAAGAAGATATACTCATTAGAGCCAAGACCACCACGAGCACAGAAATTGCAGCTAGAACAGCACCCAAGACATCCACGGAACACATCCCAGCCCAGTTTTCACAGTACGCTAAGGTATTTAGCGAGACAGCCTCCCAAAGGCTACCACAGCACCAGCCATGGGACCATGCCATAGAATTGAAACCCGGAGCCACCATGAAGAATTGCTCCATCTATCGTCTTACGCCCAAAGAATCAGAAGCATTGAAGATTTATATCACGGATCACCTACAAAGGGGATATATTCGCCCTTCCAAGTCACCCATGGCCAGCCCCTTTTTCTTTATAGATAAGAAAGACAAACGCCGCCCCATTGCCATTAATCCCGGAGCTCATTGATAAACTACGCGGCGCAAGATGGTTCACCAAGTTAGATATCTGATGGGGCTACAACAATATACGAGTCCGCAAAGGCGACGAGTACAAAGCTGCTTTCAAGACACCCCTCGGACTATATGAACCCACAGTCATGACATTCGGCCTCTGCAACGCCCCTGCCACGTTTCAAACATTCATGAACACCATCTTCGAAGACCTAATAGATGAAGGACATGTTGTTGTCTATCTCGATGATATCCTGATATTTGCAGAGGACCTCCCCACGTTAACCAGGCTCACCTACGAAGTACTATCACGCCTAGCAAAATACGACCTCTACTTGAAACCAGAGAAATGCTCTTTTGCCCAGACATCCATAGAATACCTCGGACTTGTTATATCCGAAGGACAAATTGCCATGGACCCAGCCAAGGTGGCAGGAATAAGAGACTGGCCACCTCCTAAGACGGTCAAACAAGTTCAAGCCTTCCTGGGATTTTGCAACTTTTATCAACGCTTCATCAAGGACTTCTCTACCATTGCACGCCCCTTGTTCAATTTAACCAAGAAAGAAGTACCCTTCCTATGGACCCCAGAAGCATCCACAGCCTTTCAGACACTCATCACAGCTTTCACCACTGCACCTGTCCTTGCCCTGCCAGACCACGAGAAGCCTTTTCGCTTAATCACGGACGCCAGTGACTTTGCCACTGGCGCCATCTTAGAACAACCCGATGCACTCAACCGTTGGCACCCCATCGCGTACCACTCCAAGTCTCTACAGCCTGCCGAACGGAACTATGAAATCCATGATAAAGAACTCCTTGCTATCATCCGCGCCCTGGAAATTTTTCGCCACTACCTTGAAGGACGCAAAGACACCCTCGAAATTTGGTCGGACCATGGAAATTTGGTCTATTTCTCCACGAAACAGAAACTTACGTGGCGCCAAGCACGATGGGCCCTCTTCCTCTCACATTTCAAGTTCACCATTGTCCACAAACCCGGTACCCAAAATAAGTCGGATGCCCTGTCCAGGCGTCCAGACCTTAAAGAGGGGATAGCTCACGAAGAAAATGATCGTGTGCTTCTGGATAACAAATTTTTCGCAATCCATGCAGTCCGACCCACAACAGTCACAGTCCAAGGGAACACCACGTTACGACAACAAATCAAGAGCACTCAAGAATACGACAAAGAAGTTAGCCTTGCCTTAGAAACCCTTCTAAAGAACGGCCCTAGATCCCTCACAAAGGGCTTAGAAGATTGGAACTTAGAAGATGGAATCATCCTGTACAAAGGACAAGTATACGTCCCCAAGAATGAAGATCTCCGAAGAGAAATAGTCAAGCAATACCATGACCATCTTGCCACAGGACACCCTGGAAGATGGAAGACCTACGAACTAATTTCACGAGAATTCTGGTGGCCAGGCATGTCCACCTTCGTCAAGAGCTATGTGGACGGATGTGCCACTTGCCAAGCAACAAAAGTTAAACCAAGAAACCAAGTACCCCTGCAACCAAATCAAGTCCCTAACGAAATTTGGGAAATAATCACTATGGACTTCATCACAGATCTCCCCACGTCACAAGGATACAATTCACTATTTGTTGTAGTGGATCGTCTCAGTAAAGCAACGATAATTGCTCCATGTAAGACCATCACTGCCGAAGAAACATCCAAGTTATACTTAGAACAAGTCTGGAGACGAACAGGTCTACCACACCAAGTAATATCCGATAGAGGACCACAATTTGCTTCCAAAGTAATGCAAGAAGTTTGGAGCAAACTAGGCGTCAAGTCAACCATGTCTACAGCATTCCATCCACAAACAGATGGAGAAACAGAACGCGTCAACTGTAGTGGTATGACAACCTCGCTACGTCAAGCCCAAGTGCGAACTATAAGTGAACTGCCTGGTGAGCACACCCAAGCCTGGCGTGGAGATAAATCACGCGCTAACGTACAGTCACAGCGGAGTGGACGAATAACTCAGAGTCTTTATGCAAGAACTCAAGACGTCAGTAATCACGCTGTGGTACGCTGAGTGGAGAACCAAGAGGACAAGTTAGATTGGTAAGGAGTAAGGAGTACAAGGAAATGCACACCTGAGTGGAGAACCAAGAGGACAAGTTGGTTCCACTCAGGACGCTACAGGAGGGTTTATATACGCTACTGTGGCTGAGTTTGAACTGAGTCTAAACACTATTACTAAGTGTACAGTAAGACTCCATGACTCAGGAGCTGACGCGTCGTGTCTAATAATAGCACTCTCTATTGTGCTGACTGATGCACTAGTCATGGCGCTGACGCGATGCCTTATCTTGCTGAGTAAAACCTAATACAGCGGGTAAGCGTAAACTACTAAGCGAAGAACTATCTAGAAGGTTCCTTCCTTATCTACCAATCGTGTGAGTCCGTACGTAAATGGAATGTGACCGGATTAGGTTGTCCCGTTAAGGGTGCAACTATCCCAGGGTCACGTGCTCAAAGGTGCACATGATGGCAGCATGTGACTAACAATATCTCGTACTTCGGCCCTTTATATCTTCCTCAGATAATTCTGTAAAAATACAGAAAAATAGGGAAAATAATATACGCGTCCATGACATCACCCCCCTTCTTAAGGGTCGACGTCCGCGTTGGCCTCTGTGTACATATGAGATGCTTGCCAAGGCAGGGACGCGTAGATGAGTGCTGCTATTTTTCTAGGTGCACCCGGATTTAAGGAGTGGAACTCCTTGACTTTGTCCGGGGCATGCGCTAGGTTTTTAGCTGGCTCCCAAGTGTCCTCGCCTTCACCGTAGCCCTTCCAGCAAACAAGGTACTTAAGAGTACGACCGAAGAGTTTCGAGTCTCTGATGTGGTCAACTTCGTACTCTTCTTCCCCTTCGACTGTGATGGGTTCAGGTGGAGGTGGCATAAGCCCATTGACTTCGTTTCCCTTATAAGGGGAGAGGCGGTCTACATGAAATACTTCATGGATCCGTAATGCGGGGGGGAGTGCAAGCTTGTAGTCGATGTCACTTCTAACTTCTGTGACTTTGAATGGGCCTAATTGTTTAGGGCCCAGTTTGGACGACTGCTGGTGTATTTTTATTTGCTTGGCTTGCAACCAGACTTTATCCCCGACGTTGAAGACGTATGGCTTGTGTCTTTGTTCAACGTCTGTTTGCATTCGCCTTTTACTTAGGCGTAGAGCTGCCTCTGCATCCTTTCTTGTGGAAACTAGGTGTTGTAGACGCTTATCGAGCGTTGGGATGCCGGTGGGCCTACCAGTGGGAATGGTGAAGTCCAGTGTGTAACCGTATAGTAGCTCAAAGGGGGTGTGACCCGTGGCTGAGTTGAGCCTACTATTGACCACGAATTCCGCTGTAGGGAGCAGGTCTGCCCAATCATCCTGCCTCTTACTAATGAATAAGCGCAAGTAGACTTCTACTTCTTGATTTTTGCGCTCTGCCTGTCCATTAGCTTGAGGGTGATAGGCGAGTAGTAAGACCTGCGTCTATCCCTAGTCGCTTGTATAATGCCCGCATGCTCCTTGCAGCAAACTGGGGTCCCCTGTCACTGATGATTTTCTTGGGGATCCCGTGCAAGGGGAAGACTTGCTCGAAGTAGATGGATGCTACCCCATCAGCCGTGATTTGGGACGTCACTGGAAATAGATGGATCTGTTTTGTATAATGATCCACTATGTTAAGGATCATATCCTTTCCACGTGACATGGGCAGTGGACCGATTAGATCGACTCCGACTATCTGCCATGGTCCCTCAGGTACTTCCTGTGGCTGAATTATGGCTTTGGGGTGTAGGTCTTTGCGATAGCGTTGGCATCGATCGCATCCTTCTACGTATGAGCTTATGAAGCCTGCCATGCGTGGCCACCAGTAGTAGCGACTGACTAGCTCGATGGTGCCATTTTTACCAGGATGACCGGCGGTGACCGAGTCGTGGCATGATTTAACTACGTCTCGTCTTAGCGTCCGGTCATTGGGAACATACAATTTCCCTCTGTGGTAAACTAGGCCGTCATCTTCCTCCCACATCGCCACTCCATCCATGAGAGCTTTTGGAGCGGTCTTTTGTAAACTTTTAAGACCCTCTATGACTTCTGCTTCTCGAATGGATGCAAGTCTTATGCGATTCCCTAGGGAGTCCACTTCTGGGCGGAAGTGTGCTTGGGCGGCATTGAGGAAGTGCTTAGGTTGTAAAACCTGAACCTGGCAGTTATCCTCATTGTCTCTGATGTGGTCTTTCGAAAATCTACTTAATGCATCGGCTTGCATGGAGTCTCCCTTCTTGTAAGTGATTTTGAAGGCGAAGCGACTTAAATACAGGGCCCATCGGGCCTGTCAACGGTTTAAGTCTTTCATGCTTGCCCACCATTCCATGTTCTTATGGTCGGTGATCACTTCAAAGGAGATGCCTTCGAGGAAATGTCTCCAGTCCTCTAAGGCGCAGATTAAGCCGAGCATTTCTCTGTTGTAGATTTCGTAGTTGCGTTCTTCTTTGCTCATAGACTGCGAGCGATACGCAACAGGGTGCCAGAGACCATCAGGATACTTTTGAGTAAGTATACCGCCAGTAGCAAATCCTGAAGCGTCGGTTTTGACTCTTGTTGGAAGCTGTGGGTCGTATACCTTGAGAATGGGTTCTCGTACGAAGCTTTCCTTCAAGTGGTTGAAAGCCTTCTGCTGTTCAGAATGCCAATGCCATGGAGTGTCCTTTTTGTGAGGTCATGCAAGGGTCGGGCGATAGCCGCAAAGTCCTTGATGAATCGACGATAGAAGTTGGCGAACCCGATAAACGCTCTAACTTCTTTGAGCGTTGTGGGTGTAGGCCACTCCCTTACTGCAGCGACCTTGCCAGGGTCCATCTGCACTTCTCTGGGACGAATAATCATCCCTAGGTACTCCATTTCCTGCCTTTCAAAGTCGCATTTCTCAGGCTTGAGATAGAGGTCGTGTTCTTGTAGTCTCCTGAGCACTTCGCGTACGATTTTGCGGTGGTGCTCCAGGGAGTTACTATAGATGAGGATATCATCCATGTACACTGCGACCTCTCCTGCTGCGATTAGATCGGCAAAGACGGCGTTCATGAGGGCTTGGAAGGTAGCTGGGCTGTTTGTCATTCCAAAGTACATAACTTTTGGTTCGTATAGCCCGCGATTAGTGATAATGGCGCCCTTCCATTCATCTCCGGGTTTGATCCGGATGTTGTGATAGCCCCATCTTACGTCGAACTTGGTGAAGATCTTGGCTCCTTTCAACCGGTTTATGATGTCAGCGGCGAGCGGTAGTGGATATCGGTTCTTAATAGTGATTTTATTAAGACGATGGTAATCCTGCACTAGACAGAGTTTGCCGTCCTTTTTCTTAATGAAGAATACTGGTGAGGCCATCGGTGACTTGGATGGGACCAGGTATCCTTTTGAGATGTGCTCTTGCAGGAATTTGTCGAGTTCCACTTGCTCGCTTGGGGACATGGGATACGTTTTGACCCTCCAGTGTTTAACGGCATCTGGTTCGAGGTCTATAGCGTGATCCCACAGTTGATGTTCCGGGAGCCTCTGGGATTCCTCCTCAGAGAATACTTTCGCGAAGTCTCTATAGTGCTTCGGTACCATTTCTTCGAAGGTTTTCTTAGGTTTGGAGGCAGTGGCTTTCTCGGCAATCTGTTGAGAGTATGTGAAGCCTGCCAAACAGAAAACTTTGTCTTGGACTGTATCAAGCACTTTCTCCGCAAGGAGACGGCGGCGTTCCATTCGGTTTGCCATAATGCGCGTCACCTCTACCTCCAACTCTGGTGGCGCTGTTTCAGCGGTCGAGTTGAGGCGCATAGTGCCTTCCTGCCAATCTATTTGCGGGTTCCTTTGTCTTAGCCATGGTAGTCCCAAGATGACGTTCTCTGGGCCAAGTGAAGTGACTAGGAAGTCGTGACTTTCTTCACTAGGGCCAACTTTCAGAGTGAGTCTGACTTTGTGGGTAATACTACCGGCTTCATTGAGAGTCCCGTCTATGTTATATAGAGTGATGGGGCTCGCAAGAGGAACCTGCAACATCTTGTGGCGGTCAGCGTACTTTTTGTCTAGGAACAACGAAGTTGCCCCAGAGTCTACCATTGCTGCTACTTTTACAGTACGATGACGTCCCTTTAAATATACAGAAATATGAAAATGCGATTTTTTATCTTTTGTTTCGGGAATAATAGTAGAAGACAGTGCTGCATCAGAAATCATCACGTGCGGCATTGCTTCTGAAGAAAGTGGAGCAAAAGGAACACTACTATTGTTCATCTCCGAGGCAGATGTAGATGTAATAGAATCGGGAAAACAAGAAGCCGAACTAGCACTACTATCTAACTTACAGGCATGAATCGTATGAATTACAGAAGGTGAGTCCGAAACGAGGCGAGAGCGTAAACATATATTACAACTACATGAAGCCGAGTCATCTACTGTAGAGGGGCCGGTCGCAGCTATACGCGACCCCTGATCTAAAAAGCCGCTTTGAACGCATCCAGCTGTTCTTGCTGCTTTTCCAACATTCCCAACAACTTCGCCACGTCTGCCTGGGACGTCTGGGCGGGGGAAGTACTTGTGGCGGCTGCTGCTGCAGTATTGGACGACGATGGTGGGCTAGGGGACTCCGTTGTTGCTGCAGCTTTCACTTTAGCCGGTTTCCCCATTTTCTTGTTCTGGCAGACGTTTGCTCGGTGCCCTGCTCTCTGGCACCAGTTGCAGACGTCGCGCTCATGGTTTCCATCCTTCTTTGTATGCTCTTTTGAGCCACACCCGTAACATCTCCCTCTCATCCATACTTGGAACTCGCCCCGGGTTTTGAAGATTTCCTCCTTCGGCTTGCTGCCTTGCTGACGTGTGGCGTCGACTTGCATGGCATCAGGGTTGGAGGTTGTGTGTGGTGATGACGATGAAGACTTTCCTTTCTTCTCGCTCTGGCGTTGGCGCAGTCGTTGGTCGATGACTTGCGCACTCTGCTTGAGTTCGTCATATGTGTTGTGGGGCTTGTCGGTGATGGCGAGGAGGTCTTTGATCTCATCTGTGAGACCATCGTAGAAACGGGTGCAGAGGTCAATGATGGACCACCCGGTCTGTCCAGAGTACTGCTCAAATATGGATGCATATTCGGCAACCGTCTTTTTGCCTTGTTTTGTTTTCTTTAGCTCTTCTCGAGCTATATCTTGGACGTCTAGGGGGCTGAACCTGCGGTTGAACTCCTTGACGAAGTCTGACCAATTGCCTCCGAAGGGAATGGTCCCTTGGTTGGCGGACTCCAGATATGGGAGTGCCCAGGTTTTGGCGTCCCCTTCCATCAGATTGAGGGCGGCAGCGATCCATCTGTGCTCGTCCACGTACCACTTGTTGTCCACTGTATGCCATGTGTTCATGGCGTCCCCTAGTGATCCTGCCCAGTTGTGGAAGGCGGCAAGGAAATGACGGGCGTCCGATGAAGAGCCTTTCCCATCCCAAGCTTTGGGGCGGGCCACTATTTCCTTGTTTTTTCCGTTTCCTGGGCGGGTGGCGGTTGCCGAGGCCACCTGTGCAGTCAAAGCTGTGACTTGCTGTGCGAGGTTGCCGACGGCGATACCGAGGTGATTTATGAGATCCAGGCAGTCCTGGACGGTGGGAGGGGGGAGTGGTGTCGGTGGTGCGGCGTGAGGGAGGGTGCTTCCGCTTGGTTGTGACATCTCGTCTAACTTTTTCTGTCTTTCTTCCCGTTCTAATTTCTCCTGTGCCCGACGAAAGTCTTCTAAGAGGAGGAGTTGTTCGTCTGGTGAGATCTCGTCCCAGTCTTGGACACGAGATATAAACTCCTTTTCTTTCTTAGTGGGCGGAGGGAGGGCGAATTTCGAGCGAGCTCCGCTGGGATACTGAGCTTGTGCTAGACGAGCTGTCTGTTTCCCTTTCTTGGGAGCCACGTTCTTCTTCTTCCCTTACGTGGGAGATGAGGGGGTTGGGAGGTGATTCGAGACGAGGGATGAGGTCTGCAGCGATTGCTATTAGCTGCGGGACTGTGAAGTCGGTACCGAGGACAGGGATCTCTAAACCGTAGAGTTCCAACAGGCCGTAACGGTACTCGGGGTCGTGGTAGATTGCTTGTACGTATTGTTCGGCGAGGTTACGAGGGGGTAGTTCTAATTGGAACCCCTGGTAACGGATGTTAACACCGTCTTCGTCAATGAAGCTTTCGCCTGACTGGGCGAGTGTGGCTTGGGAGGAGGAGTAGGCGGAGTGGAATGAATTTGTAGAAAGTGTAGGTGAAGGTGATGCGTACACCGGGGAGGGGATCCGGTCTTGTTCAGACTGGGTGTCCGGGTGCACATGCAGCGATGCCAAGGCAGAGGCTGTAGTCTGGGGTGGTGTGATTGAGGCTTGTCTCCTCCTGAAGAGACGACGAAGGCGGGTGCGGACGTTCGCAAATATGCGAGGCAGTTTGGAAATGTGAGGAGGTGGATTTAGACGACGGGATACAACAAGCGCGAAATGCTAACTCGAGGGTGATTGGAATGTCCTATCAAGCGAGACCAATACACAGTGGTGTTTCACACTGCGCGAGGCTGCGGCGATAAAGGAGCACTCAGGAGTGGTGAAGGGTTATGTGTAGAGCTACAAGGCTGTCTGCCTCAGTCTTCTCGACCTGTTGGCTGCCTCTCACGCCGAAGCGCTCTCAAACTTTTCTGGTTGGTACGCGTACAGCTGTCGCAGGCTAGGCCTGGCTGGCTCAATGTCTAACTGCAGCTTATCTGGCGTGGTGACCAGTTCTGCAGCCAGTACCCAGAGGTGTCTACTGATGACCAGATAGACCCAATAAAGGCAAGCACAATGTATGCCGGTTTTACGGACACTACAGTTGTACCACAAATGCACAGATTCTGCTTACGGACTTCCCCAGGCAAAGAGTGAGGTAGATAACACAAGGGACTGATGGTCGTCAACCACCTAAAGGGAAAGTGATAAAACTGGTGAGCGTGAAGCTCAAGAGAGTGATAAGGAACTTGTCCTAATGTAGCGGTATGACAACCTCGCTACGTCAAGCCCAAGTGCGAACTATAAGTGAACTGCCTGGTGAGCACACCCAAGCCTGGCGCGGAGATAAATCACGCGCTAACGTACAGTCACAGCGGAGTGGACGAATAACTCAGAGTCTTTATGCAAGAACTCAAGACGTCAGTGATCACACTGTGGTACGCTGAGTGGAGAACCAAGAGGACAAGTTAGATTGGTAAGGAGTAAGGAGTACAAGGAGATGCGCACCTGAGTGGAGAACCAAGAGGACAAGTTGGTTCCACTCAGGACGCTACAGGAGGGTTTATATACGCTACTGTGGCTGAGCTTGAACTGAGTCTAAACACTATTACTAAGTGTACAGTAAGACTCCATGACTCAGGAGCTGACACGTCGTGTCTAATAATAGCGCTATCTATTGTGCTGACTGATGCACTAGTCATGGCACTGACGCGATGCCTTATCTTGCTGAGTAAAACCTAATACAGTGAGTAAGCATAAACTACTAAGCGAAGTCTAGAACTATCTAGAAGGTTCCTTCCTTATCTACCAATCGTGTGAGTCCGTACGTAAATGGAATGTGACCGGATTAGGTTGTCCCGTTAAGGGTGCAACTATCCCAGGGTCACGTGCTCAAAGGTGCACATGATGGCAGCATGTGACTAACAATACCTCGTACTTCGGCCCTTTATATCTTCCTCAGATAATTCCGTAAAAATACAGAAAAATAGGGAAAATAATATACGCGTCCATGACATCAACCAGGAACTAGAACAATACCTACGCGTCTTTTGTAATTTCCAAGTCGACAACTGGGTAGAACTAATACCCTTCATGGAATTCGCTCACAATGCAAGACAACACAGCGCCACAGGAAAATCACCCTTCGAGATCTGGTACGGCTACAAACCAGAATTCATTCCACCAGTCAACTTTGCGTCCAAAATACCCACAGTAGAAGAACGCCTTCATTCCCTAGAACAAATTCGCATTGAAGTATCCGCTGCACTAAAGGTAGCAGCCGAAGTCATGAAAAATACCCATGTATCCACAGCCACCTACGTACCCCAACCGGGCGACCAAGTTTGGTTAGAAGGAACCAATATCCACACCATGCACCCCAAGGCCAAACTAGCCCCTAGACGACATGGACCATTCAAAGTCATATCCGCGTGGGGAGTTAATTGTAAACTCCAGTTGCCCAAAGCTTGGAAGATCCATCCAGTGTTCCATATATCCCTTGTATCCCCCTACAACGAAACCACAGCCCATGGACCCAATTTCACCAGACCACCCCCAGAAATAGTCCAAGGAGAGGATGAGCACTATGAAGTAGAAACGGTCCTCCAATCAAGGCTCTCTCCGAACAAGAGAGGCATACAATACCTAGTGAAGTGGAAAGGATACCCTTCTTCAGAAAACTCCTGGCTCCCAGCCTCACAAATGAAACACGCCCAGGACCTTGTTCGACAATTTCACCACAAGAATCCACGAGCACCCAAACTCAGAACCTTGATGGTTGCTGAACGGCGCAGCAACCCCTTAAAGAGGGGATACTGTCACGAACCTGTAAAACTTGGGTCGTGACTCGAGCGTCTAAGACCGGTCCGCGCCGGCCCGGTCTTATGTAATCAATTTCCTAAAGGGGAAATCCGAAGTCGGAGTTCCAAATTTGTACTCCGACGGTCACGTGATTATCCTATGTTTATCAAGTCACCTGACGACTGAAAGTCGTACCACTCTTTGGATTAATCCTATTGGACTGCGGAGCAGTCACACCACTATGACACAATCTTGCGCAATCGACTGCGGAGCAGTTGTACAATACCTACGATTATTCTGATTGGTTGATATACTTAGAACCCTTCCAGAACCTTCCATCGCGCAGCACCTGTGGGAAGTAGTAAGCCTCCCCTAAGGTACGCACAGACCATGTACCCAGGTATATAAGCTAGAGCAATAGAATGGACAGTCCCTCAGACTGTCCACTTGTGACTCCCACCTGGATAACTCCCTTGTGCCTTTCTTCACTATCACCATAGCTTGGATTCGCAATCTCATAGTTATCCTCATTCTAGCCAAGTTATATCAAGTTTTCCCTGCCGTCTTCCTTGTCCCTCGCGTTCCTCGTCAGCCAAGTGTCTTGCAAGAACACTCTGAGTGAGTGTTCATCACACATTCGTGAAGCAAATGGGAATTGCTCTCCAAGAGTTAGAGACCCCAAAAAAGATATGGAACATCAATAAGTCCAAAAATAAAGCAGGGCTAATCACACATTGCGCAGATCTCGACATGCAAACCAAAGGAACCCACAAAACAATGCACTTCCTAGTCACCAACATGGGAGACAAAGACATCGTCCTGGGATACCCCTGGCTGGCCGCCTATGAACCTCAAATCAGCTGGCAACACACAGTCATCAAAGAAGACGCATACCCCATGGTTCTCTGAACGACGCACCCCCTGGACCAGCGACAAGGAGTAACCATCATGTTTGCCCCCACTGAATTCACTGAAGAAGAGAAACACCAAGCAGTCAAGGAGTTCTACAACGAATGGGACAAAGCCAGACTATGCTCCACAGCCACCAACCTAGCTATTGCAGCCCAGCAGTACACCAATACTACAGAAATCCCAGAGGAATATGCAGACTTCACCCAAGTGTTCAGCAAAAAGGAATCTCACCACTTCCCACCTTCCCAGCTGTGGGATCATGCCATTGAGTTCAAAGAAGGGACACCTGACACCATCGACTGCAAAATCTACCCCATGTCACACAACGAAGACATCGCCCTAAAAGAGTTCCTCAACAAACAGCTCAAGAAGGGATACATCTGACTGTCCAAGTCCCCCTACGCCTCTGATGAACAGCGCACATGAAGGGACTATACTCACAGTGACAAAGTAGACTGTGGTGAGATACAGAGGGTGGCTGGAAGCAGCAACAGAGTAAGTCTTGCAAGTGAAGCAGATGGAGAGTCTGGCACACAACAGATGAGAACTGGTGATGTTATACAGAGGGAGACATACCTGGCACACAACAGATGAGAACTGGTGATGTGCCAGAGCGTACAAAGTACTCTACTTATACTGCTACAGGGGTGACGCTAGTAACACAGAGTCACAGTAAATACAAGGAGCACATTGTTCTACAAAGAGACAAAGGAGTGTACTTGTTTAGGAGAACAAGGCATATAGAACAAGAAAAGTCTAGACTATTATATCATGGTGACATCACAATAAAGATAAGACAAAGGAAAGTACAAAGGCATAGTACAAGGACAATCCAGAGGAGTCCATGATGTCATGTACATAAGTGATGTCATAGATAAGAAGATATAAGAAGTCTGAGATTGTACAGATCATAATATCTAATCTACAAGTCCTGTATATCTAATCTAAAGCAGTCCATTATCTGCATGTCCTTTGAGCCACTAAGTGCGCTCAGGTCACTTATCAACACAGGGAAATGTGGAGAAGTGCAGGAAGTGTTTCAACTGCCCATGGGAGGAGATACTTGTCGACGCCTTCAGAAAAGAAAGCACAGATCTGAGCTTGCTTGTGTGGACTGTAACACAACTGAGTCATCCTGAGGTATCTTCGTGCCCATTGCTGCAGCAATGTCACGAGCAGAGCACAGGTAAGACTGATCACATCAGGAAAACCCATGTTTTACTTATTTGTACTTTCTGTTCTTTTTGCTCTTTTAGCAAGGGAAAAAAGGACCCTTTCAGAAAAGTACTAAAAAAAGAAATCCCCTCTTCTTTTTCTTTACTTTTCCTACTTTTTAGGCATATTTCTGGGGAAATTTTGGATTTTGGTCTGATTTTGGTCTGATTTTAAAAAAATTTCGTCCAATTTATTACCATATATGGAAATTTTCGGACCAAAAAATAAAGTTTGGTCCAATATTTCCATTTTTGGACATTTTATTCTGTCAATTTTTGGTCATTTGGTACTCTACTTATCCTGTACTTTTTTGGCAGCTCAGCATGTAAAAAAAAAAGAAAGAGGGATGTCTTTTTCTTACTTTTTCTACTTGTTTTCTGAAAAGAATGAAAAAGTATGGAAAAGTATGAATAAGTAAATACATGGTTTTCCTGATGCACCAGGCTCATAAACCAAAGTGAGTTTACCCAAACTGCATAGTTTGGTGGAGAGAATGGGGGTGGGAAGTGGGGAGGGAAGTGGAATTGGGGTCAGTGATGGTCTGGTAGATATTTGCGAGGTAGAAATTGGAGGTATTCTGTGGATTGGTCAAATGTCCTGAATCGACACTGAGATCAATGATGTGACAGCAGCAGAGAATAAACTGGTCTACAATCATTAAGTTCATGTAAAGAATACAGTGAAAATAGGTGCACAAATATAAGGATACCATTGGCATCTGCATTCCAGTTCTCAGCCATTTTCTTGTCCTCTTCCATCACCATTTCCATATACATGGAGAAGATAGGCCCAGAGCTATCAATGAAATTAGATACACTGTTAGTAGCCTCAGGGGGAGCTCAGGACATTGAAGACTATGATGTGGAGAGAGCACAATGAGGTAAGGTGGAATGTGTTACAGCCAGAGCCTTATTGAGCCATGAGGGCCATAACCGTAATGATACTGTATGCCAGTGGTGAACAGCCCTAGTGCCGTGCACTGGGCCACTGCGCAAAGGGGAAGGGCACTGCCTCCCCCCACATGAAGGGGACACAGGGATGGGGAGCACAGATCTGGGTGAGGTACAGGGGTCATGCAGAATGGGGGCACGCAGCCCCACTTCTGCTCTCCCCCGTTCCCCCCCTACAGTATGACTTAGACAAAAAAAAGTACTTAGTTTATGTAATTTGTATTAGTTAATGAATACTGTATATTCTTTCCGTTAAATTAAAAAGGCTGACAAAAAAAACAAAACATGATGTTTACGGTAAGCGGATATTGGGTGACTTTCCTTTGACTTTCCGTAGGATCTGGAGCCTCTAGAAAATTCTCCAGACCGGCTGTACCTGGATTTTGTAATCGGGAAAATAATTTTAGAGAGGCTGTTTTTCCCGTGACCGGCAGAAAAAATCTAGGGCTAGAAACTTACAAAGCAAGAACCTTGGCAAGAACCGGAACTACGCTCAGGGCCATCAACTGCGTCTTCCCTCCACCATGGCCATCGCCCCTCATCTTACCCTTATGCATCAGCTACAGTATGCGAGCCATCATCCACCCTGCTCATGTGACATCCTCATGACCGATCCCGCTTGCACCTTTCCACTGGGACCGGCATCCCGGCATTTCTGGTCTAGCATATTACAAATATTCTACACGAGGGTAGAGGACGGGCCTCCACCTTTACCTTGGTCTTCACCCGGGCCAGCGTAATAGTAATGGTTTGACAAGGGAGCCAGACCGACTGGAGAATTTTCTAGAGGCTCCAGATCCTACGGAAAGTCACTTGGAAAGTCACCCATTTAATTTGAGGCCGTTCCAGGGCGGCCAGGACCGTGAGATCTCTGCGAAAAGTCCGCAACTTCTATCATATGGAACCTGCTGTACTAAAGAATAAGAACTGTCGCCGGTGAATGTCAGCCCTCCCGTCTCCCTCTCTCCCAACTTGTTACTCTTTTGTAATCCCACATTCCTTTATTTCCCCACTTTCGAAATGCTGTTCAAGTTCTCTCTCGTCGCTATGATTTCTTCGGGTCTTATGGTCTGTGCCTCTGCGACAGCCGCAAACGTAACCAAGCGTGCAAGTCTAGCCCAAGTAATCACTTCGTGTGTTAAACCCCAAACTGCTGCTCTGACATTCGATGATGTGCGTCGGTTTTCTATTTATTCAAAAAAAGTCTCTAACTAGTTTGTGTGTGCCATACTTAGGGTCCCTACTGGTACATCTACGTGCGTGCTTTTCTTATTTCTCTACTTAAATTTTCCGTTTTCGTTGACATATCTCCTTGTCGTTATGCAGGACATCTCGAAGCAACTCATTGCTGCTGGTGCAAAGGGTACATTTTTCTGGAATGGAAACAACTGTCAGTTGCAGTTCTACCTCGAGCAGTCCAAGCACTCTAATAATTTTACTCCAATTTAGATCTGTGTATCTACGATCCCGACAGTGTTAAGCGTGTCAAATACATCTACGGCAAAGGACACATGGTAGCCTCACACACTTGGGCCCACAAAGACCTCGCCACTCTCACTTTCGACCAGATCCACGACGAGATGTGGCGCGTCGAACAAGCCCTCCAGCGTATCCTCGGCGTCACCCCCGCGTTCATGCGCCCCCCTTATGGCAGCTACAACGATCTCGTCCGCGAAGTGTCGTTCCAGCGCGGACAGAAGATGGTCACCTGGGACTTTGATTCGGGTGATTCGACCGGGTCAACGGCCGCGCAGAGTAATGCGGCTTATGATGCTCTTGTTGCGAGACATCCGTCAAACATTTTGGCGCTCAATCATGAAGTCTATGGTAAGTAGTCAATTTTAATATTGTATGATTACCCGCTGGCTTTGGCTGACCTTTTACGTGTTATTTTAACTTGTAGAACAAACTGCACACGTCGTTGTCCCCCATGCCATCAAAACGCTCCAGGCTGCGGGCTACAAGCTCGTCACTGTGGCCGAATGCTTGGGCCAGCAGCCGTACCAGTCTGTCGTTGCCCCTCAAACCGTCAGTGTTATCTCTCGTTGCATCCGTCAGGCAGGGCTTCAGTTTTATTGATTTATTTTTTCTCTTGTTTCTAGGGCTCGTGGACATGCTAGTCGACTCATCCGAACTACTACCCGTCGTGAATTGATGTACGCGGACAATGATTACAATAGCACTTTCGCTCATACATACTACGGACTCGCCCCCACTCAATATCGTTCGCTTAATTCTACCCATGTTCTCGTGATCCTTTTCAGCATCGTTAGCGACCTACTCTGTTCAGCTTCCCCGTGTCGGACTGTATTCCAGGAGCCCATGGTGCAAATATTTGTGATAGTACTCAGTACATCCCATGTGCAATTCTGCTGTGTGTGTTGACACTTGAAGTCTTCATCCATTTCATCCAGTGAGCAGGGACATATTTGTTATGTGCCCGCGGAACGACGTGCCCTACGACGTTACTACAGCATTGTGACCAATCCTCTCTAAAGGTGGGTCAGACTCGCCCCCGAAACTGTGGGAAAACCAACGCTATAGGAATTCAAACTCAGTTTTACCAGCCTGTATATCGATCGTCATTCGATCCTCGTATACAGGCTGATCACGAGCCACCGCTTGCTGTAACCACGGGCAAATATTGACCAATCGCTCCAAGTTTTTCTCCAAGTAGTATCATATTGGTTCGCTCAGCAGTATCTGTCCCAGTCTCCACAACAGTTGCGGCACGTCCTCGCATTCAAGTTTCCTACAAATTACTCATGGTTACATATTTTCTCGCACTGTCTGTATCTTGTAAATATGTAAAGCATATAGTCATATACATCAGAAATTTTCGATATAAGAGGGTCATGGTAGTGGCATAAAGGACACGACAAGAACACGTATTCAAATAGTGGGGTACTTTACACGATATCATACTGGCCACGAAAAGGGCGTGGAGGACAATCTCCTGTATGCTCGGCTCCAAGAGAGCGCCGTGAAGAACCTGCAATGGCTACGTCAGTCACTGACGGCGGCGATGGCGACGGTGGTGGTAGATCCAGGGCAGCCACAATATGAATTTGTTCCTGAATTGTCGAAGGGGTATCCAGGGCGCCGCTTTCCTTGTGTAATGTAGCCTCCACGCTATTCTCAGCCTCTCTAGCAGCGCCGGGATCGGGCGCAATAACCAGCCGTAGGCGAGGTGGGTCGGGAGCAGCGGGAGCTAGCAGCGACGAACGAGATCCTGGGAAGAAAACGTGGTCAGATCTAGTCATGGGAGAGTCTAGAGACGACAGCGGACCTGTGGGGAGAATACTTTCGAGAACCGGGGCAGGAGACGGTAGCAATGGGACGTCTAGAACATCCGAAGAAGTACAACGGTCAGCGATGTTCTGAAAGGAAGTCGCGCCAGGTGGAGAGGTCGAGGCAGATGAGGTAGGAGGAAGGGTGGATACCGAAGGTTCCAGGGTAGAGGGGATCGTCGTTGCGGAGGTATCAATCTCGCCTTGTATCACACGAGCGGTGACTGGATCTAGAGGAGAGGGAGGAATGCGGAGAGTTTCAATGGCTGTCTGGTGAGCGGGGTGGAACGAGTCATTGTCTAGCGGTGGTACATTCGTGAGGGTTTCGTCGCCAAGATGTAGGGCGGGGACGGAGGACGGCGCATCGGTACCGGCAAGGGAAGCAGGGGCCAGCGCAGCGCTATCACGGAGAGCGGTGCGAGCAAGACCCGTGGAGGCAGAGTCGTCGTGAAGATGGCCAGCGACGTTGCATACCGGATACACGGTTGGCTCCTTCAGAATGTGGTCCTCGTTGTCAGTGGAGGCGGAGAATCGTGTTGGGGCAGAACCGGTATTGCGATGTAGGGCGATGTAAGTGCTGTGAATAGGTCTAAGGATATACAGCGTGATCTTCGAATTGTCAACGATCTGCGCTTTGAGGACAATTTGATTCCAGAGTGCACAGAAGTCTTGCCGCAGTTCGGGTGACGTATCTTGCACATCGAATTTCGACGCTGCTTCCAGAACCATCGAGAACATATTCGTTGGCCAGGACTCTTCCCAGTAATGGTTAAATTGTTGGCGAGTAATGTGAATGAATACGGCAAGTGACAAGCTGTGGCCATGTGCAGCGTAGCCGCGAAGGACAGATTCCGGGACGCCGAATTCGTCAGAGGCGATAGCAAACCATTGGTCGTCGCGCCGCTGTGCCCTTGCGACAACACCGGAAACTACGGCTGAGATATCGATAAATGTATTTTCGCCCTCAGGCTTGCTACTACCCCAGTCTCTTACAAGACGCGCGATTCCGGCAGATTGCACTGGCCCATACTGGTTTTCGTACACGATTCTGTGGAGAACCCGCGAGAATGCACGAGGAACGTCCGCTGGATCAATGGCTCTCGAACAAATGACAGCTCTCCGACTTTTGACAGGTTCGGGCAACAAATCGGATGAGAAGGTGCGGTCTGACAATTCGATCAATGCGTTCAAAAGCTTCCACTTTTGCCAGTTAGTGAGACCGGGTAGAGGGTCTTTGACCACCTTCGAGCTGCGGAAGCCGGGTAAGCCGGAGAAGAAGCGCTCCAGTTCGTGATCTTCGTCCAAACTGTCGAACGTCCACAGGAATGCGCGAGTATCAATCTCTGATGATGCATTCAGAGCCGTTTCCTCGGCTGTCTTCTGCATACCTTGCACAAGTCGTTTGCGGTAACTGTCCTCCAAGGCTTGAAAGCGAATGAAGGCTTCAAAACTAAAATAGTCCAACCGAGCGAGCCTCCGAAGAGCCCGAAATGTGAGAAATGATACCCCATTAACAATGTTCCACACTGGCAATGAGAGTGGGGTGTGGTATGGGCTGTCATGACGAAAGATTGGAATGATTGTGATGCATCCGTACAGAGCCGTGCAAACGCCGACCCACGACAGCACCAGCTTGAAAATCGTGAGATTAACGTTCCACAGGAACACGACCAAACCGGCAAAGAACAAGAACAGGGAAGCGTGGAGAAGTGTGGGCAGTGCCTCAACTGCCCAAGGAAGGAGAAACTTGTCAACGCCTTCAGCAAAGAACGCGCGGATCCGAGCTCGCTTGTGCGGACTGTAACGTAGCTGATTGGCCTTAAGGTATCTTCGTGCCCACTGTTGTAGCAATGTCGCGAGCAGAGCACAAGAAATGCTGATTACCAAGCTCAAGAACCAAAGCGAATTGACCCAGACGGCATACGTTGGTGAAGAGAATGGGGGTGGGGAAGAAGGGAGGGAAATGTTGGTTTGATTCGGATTAGAAACGGTCTGATAGATATTGGCGAGGTAGAAGTTGGAGGTGTCCTGTGGGTTTGGCCGAATATCCTGAATGGACACTGAGATCAACGATGCAACGGCAGCGGAGAATAAACCGGTCTGCGATCATTAAGTTGGGTCAAGCACGGCATTAATGATGGAGACGCACAAATATAAGGATCCCATCAGCGTCCGCTTTCCATCCTTCAGTTATTTTCTTGTCCTCTTCAGAAGCCATGTCTAAATACATTGAAAAAATAGGGCCGGAGCCATCGACGAAGTTTGGTACGCCATGGGATGCTTGATGGGATGCCTGATTCTGCGCCAACTGGGGCGGGTACTGGTAGTCACCTGCGGGAGCGTCAATGACGGGGATGGTGCCAAGTGGGGGAAAGTACCTGTTCCCGGGCCAATACCTTGCTCGGTTATGTTGTCATCATGGGGAGGGGCTCGAGACATGTAGTGTTGACGTTGAGATCTTTGGAGATCTTGAGAGTCACTGGAACCGGGAATTGATCTGTAAGCAAAAAATCTTGGAATAAAACTTGAATAAGACTCAAAGTATTTATTTGTAAATTTGTGTGACAATATATTTAAAGTTTATAGATCACATGACAGCTGCAACAGGCGCATTTCGGGGCATGTGATTTAGAAACTTTAAATCTTTCCTGAATATTTGTCACACATAATATTTTCAGTCTTAATTAAGTCTTATTTCATGATTTTTTACTTAAAGATCAATTCCCGGTTCCAGTGTGCTCGCGATCGGTGACAAGGCACGTGACCGCGTGACCACCTTTCAAACCGCTCCCACGACAATCAAACGACGTTGCAGGTCTCCTGTGCCGATGTTGAGAATTGGTTAAAGGAATGGGAGTTCACGCCCCTGGAGAAGAGAGCGCTTTCTTGGAGCACCTTGTCGATGCATTGATAAGTCGCTAGAACAAACGACGAGTTTCCCAAGGAGTTTTCCGTGCTGCGGATCTCCCGCCCCGACGCCGAGAAGTAGCTGATGGAGAAGATGACCACGCTTTCAGAGAAGAGCAAGTGCTTTGTCAACGTCATTTCCAAAGCGGGACGGTCGCATGCATCGCCTCTCAGTTCCTTCTGTTAATGCGCCTTGCTCTCCTGGCAGAGACACGGCCTACAACTACAAACTCACGCACATCCACCCGCTAGACCCTGCATCGCAAGCAACACGGTCAGCTTGTTTGACGTGGTAGCCACGGCCCATGTCCTATTTGACCATGGTCGACGTTGACCCGCTCTTCAAGCTCGATGTGGCCCCCGCCGCGCAAGCGCACCCACTCCGAGTCCTCGTGCACCTCCGGATATTCTAAGTGGCGGGCTTGACGACCAGCGCATTTAGGAGCGCGCGTGCAGACATCACAGTATGTGTCCATGACCCAAGTCTGTCCACAGGAATCTGCGCTGTTGGTCAAGCCTCTCGCGGAGTAGCACGCCGTGAGGGTGCCGGACGCCGCCGCCACGAGGAAGTCACGGCGGGGTAGCGCCACCATTGAAGCAGTCTGAGATTATTGTGGTGGGACGGTGCCTACGTCACTTTCAAACGCGCACAAGGATCTGTCATTCTCTACTATGTCGATGGACAGCATTCTCTCGACCACATGCCAAGTACATATCTACTCGAGTTTACACAAATTTCACATTTGTACCACGTAATAGGAAGCACAAAATGAGAAAAAATATTGACTGTGAGATCCAAGGACTCAGGGATATATGACATATCGCACATGCACATCTAAGAGATTGATGGGCGCATTAAACGGTGATACACTAAACTGTCCCTAAGCGTTAGGAAGCAGTCTGAGAGTGTGCGCAGGATTTGGGGGTGCGAAGCGACGCACCGTGTCGCGCAGGCCTCTGCGGGGCGCGAGGTTTCGTATAGGGGTCCGCGGCGGTCGCGGACGCGTCGGTGTCGAATGGCTAGAGCCGCGGACAAGTGCAGCGCGGTAGGGAACGAGAACAGGGTCGGTTGGTTGAGGGTGATCGGAACCGGTCGCGCACGCTTCGGTGAGGCGCGAAACTTCGTATAGAGGGCCGCCTAGGTTGGGAATGCGTCGGGATCGAGTTGCTAAGGCCGCGCGCAAAGGCAGCACGCTGAGAACGCAAGGGGATGAACTACACTGAGCTCTGAAGTGAGAGGAGAAGACTGTATTCTAATCTGAGGTGTCAAGTTGTAATTACATGGGCTATATACTAGGGAATGTAAGCTAAGGAAAGAGGGTGCATTAGATAAACAGGGGAAGGGGGAATGCTAAAACGCGAAGGGGAGAGTCCGGAGTACCGGAGTGAGAGGAAAGCCGAGCGCTCAAAGAGCGCGGGAAAGCGGCGGGCCGTGCAGAGCGCAGCGCTTAGGAAGCGCGGGATAGCACGGAAGAGCGCAGGCGAGCGCGAGAAAGCGCGAGAAAGTGCGGAAGCATAGAGTACTGTTAGAAACTGTGAAAATCATAACATCACCGGCCAGGGAAAGCGCAGTCGTATCAACGGTATCATACCGGCAAACACGAAGGATGCGGAGAATGACCTCCAGTACCGTGACGCTCAGCCCGCTGTGATGGACCCGAGTCAGCTTCCGATGGCACTGACAAGGGTTGTGGTGGAAGATCTAAGGCAGTCGCAGTGTTTGCATGGATTGCGCGGTGAGGGAGCCAACGTCCTCATCCTTGTACAAACCAGGGTTCGGGACGCCACCGCCCTCGGCAGCAGTACTTAGATCAGGTACAGACGTCGGCCCTGGATAAGCGCTGGCCGTAGTAGCTATTATTGAGCGATGAGATTCTGGGCAAGACGGCGAGAGATCGGATCGAGTCGTAGGTGAGTGTGAAGGTAGCAGTGGACCTGTAGGAAGTATAATATTGTCGAGAATTGGATCAGAAGAAGCCGACGATGGGTGATTCAATGGATTGGAAGGCGTCAGGAGGCCTGGGTTGTGCAAGAGGGAAACGTCAGCGGGTGGGGAGGTCGAGGAAAGAGGTGCGGTGGATGTCGAAGTATCGGGAGTGCAGTGGAGTACTGTTATATCCGAGGCGACGGTGTCTCGTGCTGCACCAGCGGTGCCTGGATCTGGTAAGGTAACAAGAATGCGGGGGCTTTCTATGGTTGTCTGATGAACGGGGAGGAAACTGTCAAGCGGTGGCACCCCCGTGAGGCTTTCGGCAACATGAGGCGAAGCAGGTATAGACGAGGAATGTGCATCGGGACTGGAAAGGGAGGTAGGGGGTAGTGCGGCGATATCGCGCGGGACAGTGCCGTGAATGTGACCGGCAATGTTGCACACCGGATACGAGGATGGCTCCGACAGAATCGGGTCATTACCAGCAGTGGAGACGGAGAACCGTGTTGGGGCAGAATCGATGTCTTGGTGTAGAGCGGTGTAGAAGTTGCGCATCGGTCGCAAGATATGGAGGGCCATCGACCCATCGTTGCCATTCTGTACATGGAGAACAATTTGGTTCCAAAGAGCACAGAACTCGTGCTGCAATTCAGGTGACGACGTATCTTGTAAATCAAAATCGGAAGCTACTTCTAAAACCTTCGAGAACTCATACGATAACCTGAACTGTTCCCGGGAATGGCTATGTTACTGGCGAATAATGTAAATCAATATGGCAAGTGAGAGGCTGTCACCGTGCGCCGCGTACTCTCGGAGGACAGATTCCGGGATACCCAGTTCATTGGAGGCGAGAATAAACCAACAGTCGTCGTGCCGTCGGGTCCTTGCGACAATACTGGAGGTTGTGGCTTGTGCCACCAACTTAGTATCTTCACCCGTGTTATTGTGCCAGCCCTTCACAATCTGCAAAACATCGGCGGCCAGCGGACCACTATCTTGCATCAGCAATTTGACATAAAAGTTTTTGCTGGTTTCACAACCCCAAAAACCGCTAAAAACCATATAAAACAGTGAAAACTATGCCTATTCTGAGACTTGGTGACCCAAGTCCAATTTCACGGAAACCCAAAATTTCAACAAGCGTGAGAATGGTATGGCCTTATCCTTTTCTGGAATAGTAAGGGGTCTGTCAAGAAAAATATAATCAATGGCAAATAAATAACACGGCAAATTAGCATGAAACACTAGCACTGCATGCAAACCAGAGTTTAAATGAGAAAAAAACTCAGAGGAAACCCTGTGGAGTGTTAAAGGATTTCCAAAGTTTACTTCCCATTAAACTTTGAATGGAGAGTTTAAATCTCCTTGAAATAAAATTTCATGGAAAAAATTGTTAAACTCTCCATTTGTGACAAAGTCATGTGACATATGACACATAATATGGGAGTTTGTGTGCCTGTTTTTGCTCAGCATGCATATATGTGTCACATGTCACATGACTTTGTCACAAATGGAGAGTTTAACAATTTGTTCCATGAAATTTTATTTCAAAGAGATTTAAACTCTCCATTCAAAGTTTAATGGGAAGTAAACTTTGGAAATCTTTTAACACTCCACAGGGTTTCCCCTGAGTTTTTTCTCATTTAAACTCTGGTTTGCATGTGGTGTAGTGAAGTATATAGGCCCCCAAGCCCCAGGTTTCCAGGAACCCGGAATACAGCAAAAAACGTCAATAACAGCCGAAACACAGGAAACTTTTCTGTCAAAGTCCTGATGTGGTCGTTGGACAAAATCTTGTCAAGAATACTAAATGCCATGGGAGTGTGAGCGGGATCGACGGCCTTCGCGCATATCAAGGCTCGCCGTTGTTTGACTGGCGCAGGCAACAAATCGGATGAGAAAGTGCGGTGCAATAGGCCCTTCAATCTCGCTGAAAGCTTCCAAGCTTGGTCAGAGGAAAGAGTGGGCAGAGGATTTTTGACCATTTTCGAGCTGCAGAAGCCAGGTAAGCCCGCAAAGAAGCGCTCCATCTCGTGGTTTTCATCCAAGGAGTCGAATGTCCACATGAAGGCGCGAGCGTCGATCTCTGATCTGGATTTCAGGGCAGTTTCCTCGGCTGCCCTCTGCATGCCCTGCGTGAATAGTCTGTACGAACGGCTCCTGATTCTCGAAAAGACCGGATGACGATAGTGAACAGACCAAACGAACCACCAACGAACACGACAGACGGCATATCGTATCCCAAAAACAATGAACCAGGTGAATGACGAAAGCGATGTGTAGTATGGGCTATCGTGACGAAAGATTGGCATGAAAGTGATGCATCCGTACAGGGCCGTGCAAGCGCCGACCCACGACAACACCAACTTGAAAATCGTGATATAAACGTCGCATAGGAATACAACCAGGCCGGCAAAGAAAAGGAACAGGGAAATGTGGAGGAGCGCGGACAATGTTTCGACCACCCATGGAAGGAGATACTTGTCAATACCTTCGGCAAAGAACGCGCGAATCCGTGCTCGCTTGTGTGGACTGTAACGTGACCGGGTGACCTTGAGATATCTTCGTGCCCATTGCTGCAGTAACGTCGCAAGCAGAGCACAGGTAAGACTGATTACCAGGCTCATGAACCAAAGAGAATTGACCCAGATGGCATACGTTGGCGGAGAGAATGGGGGTGGGGAAGAAGGGAGGGGGGTCGAAATGTTGGGGTCAGCGATAGTCTGATAGATGTTCGCGGGGTAGAAATTGGAGGTGTCCTGTGGGTTGGGTCGAATGTCCTGAATCGACACTGAGATTAAGGATGCGACAGCAGCAGAGAATAAACCGGTCTATGACAGTTGGGTCTGTATGAAGCACCAGATTAAAAGGAGACACAAATATAAGGATGCCGTCGGCATCCGCTTTCCAGTTCTCAGCCATCTTCCTGTCCTCTTCCGTCGCCATTTCCATGTACATTGAAAAAATAGGTCCAGAGCCATCCACAAAGTTAGATACACCACGCAATTCTTGATTCTGCGCCGAATGGGGTGGGTACCGGTAGTCACCTGCGGAGGCATCAATGACGGGGATAGAGCCAAGTGGGAGCAAGGTACCTGTTCCCGGGCCCATACCTGCCTCCATTACGCTGACATCTTCTTCGCGAGGAGCTCGGGGCATTGAGGCCATGGTGCGCGATGATATATGATAGTCGGCTGTTGAGAGTAATTCCACAATTACGGATGCGGTCCTAGGATCCTAGGGTCCATTGATTGGGCATCAATATGCATCAATTCCCCTTGCGTCAGTTCGTGTCTTCCTTGTGATTATGGTGCCGAGAGCAGCGTGCATTCGAGAACAAGAAGGCACGACGTAGTAGTGCACACAGAAAAACAGGATCAGATCGAAAATGTTTCAAAAGAATGCATACAGTCCCCCTGAACAAATACAAAGTCATCCGGCTCTCACATTCTGTGCTGGAATAGGCGCGAGTACAGTGAGACCAAGGAAATGAGGTGAGTGATGCTCGATACTGTAACCCTAACCCTGTCCACCGCCGCATACGTCTCCTCCATACTCAGTCACGGTAGCCTATGAAATAACTCGTCGATTTTGATGCATGAAATTCTGATACCCCTGTCCAGAGTCTCCTACCCCCACTCCATCCCCGAATCCTCCGGACAGCACATTCAAGTTTCTCAGGATCGGAAGGTCTGTCTTCTGTTCGTTCAGCACCTCTTCGCGAACCCTTGTCGCGGGCTTGCGAGTGAGGATGTTAATGCTGTTGGTGACCAGAGCGGAGACATGCCAATTCCGTAGTTGCTCATGCTTGTCGACAACCCGTTAGGTCTGTCCAGTCTTTACCAGCAAATGGCGTCGAAACGTTAACGCAGACTTTGCATTTCCCAGTCTACAAGCCTCGTCTCGCCTCAACATAAGACGTCCCACCGCACGCCGTGCCCAAATCATTGTCCCGACGTCATTCACATGTTTTCCACACCTAGGGGTGGTGGATGGTCTTCGGCGCGTCCGGATTTACGAGTCGAGCTTTCAGATTTGTGCAGATCCCACGATCGACTACTGCCTACCCGCACCTGCGACCTCACGAGCTGCGAGCGACCGTCTACATGAGCGCCCGTGTAGATACGCCGCAGACACCGATGCTCGCATAGTACCGTGCTTCGCTTCCCACAGTGCGTTCCAAGATTGTGCATTTTTGAACCACCTTTACCGCGCTCCGGCCTGCGCTTAGAAACCATCTCACTACGTGCGTCGCCTTATGCATGCAGGTTCCGTACACACATATCGATTGAAGTTGCGAGGGAGTTCACACTGTGCGCGGCCATGGTGATGGGCGTGGGATGATACCAGCCTCTCCGAGCGAGGCAGAGGCGGAGGACGTGGGTCGGTACTTTCACGCATGGGACGGGTTCGGGTGAGTCGCTGTGTCAGTGTTGGCACCTGTTTCGATGACTTACAGTCCGCAGCAAGGGTGGTATAGCAATAGGACGGCATATGTACGAAATGGAAGGTATTGAATAGGTGATATCGTGAACCCGACGGGAATATATGCCCAATCGCACACGCACGTCTGAGACATTGAAAGACGCGTCAAACGATATCATACCGACAATGCGAAGGATGCAACGAATGATCTCCGGTACGCTCGGTTCGCGGTGACAGCGCAACGGCTACGTCCGAGTCGGTATCCAATGGCAGTAACGGGGATTGTGGTGGAAGATCCGGGGTCATAGTGCTCGTGCGGGTGGCACAATTCACTGAGGCTGGATTAAAAGCGTCCTTTCCCTTGCGCGAACCAGTAGCCAGATCAGATGTAAAAGTCGGCCGTGGGGAAGCGATGGGAGCAGTGGTGTCTATTATCGAGCGATGAGATTCTGGGAGAGAAGGTCAGAGGTCAGATCGAGTCATTGGTGGGTGTAAAGACAGCGACGGACCTGTGGTATTGAGAACTGGATTAGAAGCCGAACGTGGGAAGTTTGGTGTATCGGAAGGCGTCAGGAGGTCTGTGTTGTGTCGAATGGGAACGGGAGCGGGTGGAGGTATAGATGAGAGAGGAGCGGATGTCGAAGTTTCGGGTGTAGCAAGTGGCGTTGTCGTACTTGAGGTGACAATATTTCGTATTGCACCAGCGGTGGCCAGATCTGGTGAGGTAACAGGAATGCGGAGGCTTTCGATAGTTGTCTGATGAACGGGGTAAGAGTTGTCGAGCGATGGCACATCCGTGAGGCTTTCGTCGATGTGATGTAGGGAAGGTACGAGCGAGGAAGGCGCATCGGGACTGGAAAGTGAAGCGGGGACAAGCGTAGCAGTTCGAGAAAAAGTGGTGGAGGCGGAATTGTCGTGAATATGGCCAGCGACGTTGCACACCGGATACGAGGAAGGGTGTCTCAACATGGGTTCCCAATTCCTCGTGGATGCCGAGAATCGTGTCGGGGCGGAATCGGTACCTTGATGTAGAGCGACAT
Organism: Lactarius akahatsu; assembly: GCA_021524915.1. NCBI lineage: Eukaryota > Fungi > Basidiomycota > Agaricomycetes > Russulales > Russulaceae > Lactarius > Lactarius akahatsu. The sequence goes on along the minus strand of JAKELL010000078.1, from coordinate 36,831 downwards.
AAACGTTGCGAATCCGTCGGATGATATACAGCGCGATCGTCTCGTCGTCGTCGTTCTGCGCTTTGAGAACGATTTGATTCCACAGAGCACAGAACTCGTGTTGCAAGTCAGGTGTCGTATCTTGCACGTCGAATCTGGAGGCTGTTTCTAGAACTCTCGAGAACTCGATCCGAGGCCAAGACGGTTTGGAGAAATTGTCGAATTGCCGGCGAATGATATGAATAAAGATGGTAAGCGACAGGCTGTCACCACGTGCGGCATAGTTTCGAAGGACGGATCCCGGGATAAGCAGTTCATCGGAGGCGATAGCAAACCATTGATCATCGCGCCGTTGCGCCCTTGCTACAACACTGGAAACTATGGCTGAGATCAACCCTGTCATATGAACATCCTTGCGATTATCCCAGCCTCTTACAAGACGCGCAATTCCGGCAGATTGCACTGGCCCATACTGGTCTTCGGACATGACTCTGCCGAGATATGCTCGAGGAATGTGCGCTGGATCGATGGCCCGTGCACAGATGACGGCTCTCCGACGTTTGACATGCTCGGGAAGCAAATCGGATGAGAATGTGCGGTCGAACAACCCGATCACCGCTTGACAAAGCTTCCATATTTGCTCTCCGGTGAGACGGGGCAAAGGATCATGGACGACTTTCGAGCTGCGGAAGCCAGGTAAGCCGGAAAAGAAGCGTTCCCGTTCGTGATCTTCGCCCAAACTGTCGAGCGTCCACAGAAATGCGCGGGTATCAATCTCCGGTGGTGCATTCAGAGCGGTTTCTTCGACTGTTTTCTGCATGCCTTGCGCGAGCAGTGCGCGATAACTTTTCTCTCCATATCTAGGAGTTTGGCGCGAACCTCCTCTGTAAAAGTTAACCAACCGGGCATACCATCGAGGGATTCCATTGACGACGAATAATATCCCAATAATAATGGGCCACACCAATGATGTAAGCGGGGTAGAGTATGGGCTGTCGTGGCGAAAAATTGGAACCAACGTGATAGATCCATATAGAGCCGTGCAAACACAGGCCCATGATAGCACCAGTTTGAAGATAGTGAGATCAACGTTGGATAGGAACGCCACCAGGCCAGCGAAGAACAGGAACAGGGACGCGTGTAGCAGCGTGGGCAATGCTTCAACCGACCAGGGTAGGAAAAACTTCTCGACCCCTTCAAAAAAGAATGCACGGATTCTTGCTCGCTTGTGTGGACCGTAACGTGGCTGAGTGACCTTGAGGTATCTTCGTGCCCACTGCTGTAGCAATGTCGCGAGCAGAGCACAGGTAAGACTAATCGTCAAGCTCAAGAACCAAAGGGAGTTGACCCAAATGGCATAGTTCGGTGGAGAAAATTGGGGTGGGGAAGGGAGGGATATATTCGGTCGATTTGGGTCTGCAATAGCTTGATAGATATTTGCGAGGTAGAAGTTGGAAGTGTCCTGTGGGTTTGGTCGAATGTCCTGGATCGACACTGAGATCAACGACGCGACAGCAGCAGAAAATAAACCGGTCTATGACTGCTGAGTTGGTGTGAGGCACGGTATTTGGGAAAAGAGACGCACAAATATAAGGATCCCATCAGCGTCCGCCTTCCAACCTTCGACCATCTTCTTGTCTTCTTCCGTCGCCATTTCCAAATACATGGAAAAGATAGGACCGGAGCCATCAATAAATTGAGGTTCTCCCGGTGTTTCTTGGGTTGGCGCCAACGGGTGGTCATCTATGGGTGCGGCGGCAACAGTTGAAAACGGCATGAACAGAGCGGGAAGGTAACTGTACCTATTCCCCTTTCGAATACACTAGTATTGCGAAGAGTATGGGACATTGAAGATGACAAGCAAGGAGCGTAAAACGGAGGTTGATGGTGACCGCAATTCCTCGGTCTCGTTCCTTAGTATGGAGGTTCCCGCTATGGAAAGAGCGGCGTACAAATAAGAACAAAGGGAGCGACGCAGCACCAGTAACTCCAAATGTCTCTCGTCTCGATGCCTCTCTTCTCGGAACTCTTCCATACTGACTCGATTAACAACGCTGCTCTCCGTCTGTGAAACAAGAAATCAATTATTGGAATCAATATCGAAGTTGTAGAGTCAGGGATCGGCTTACCCAAGTACTTGCGTTAACTTCCGCGTCATTGCTATTAATAGGCGTGTTCGTCGGTTCGCAGTGGCTTACGAGGTCCTGGACTTGGACAGGTAACCGCGACAATGCACCCTGCGGTACATTCTGCCCGACACGGGACAGTTGTCCGTCGCCCATGCAACGGCCATGCTGCTCCCCTCGTGCCCAGACTTCTTCGAGATTGAGACGTCGGTTGCACATATGGCGTTCTGCACGGGCCTTCCCACGGGGTCTCACTTCCTCCACTTTGATTACTTCTTTGCGAATCCTGGTTTCTGGATCGCGGTCTCCCCGAGAAAGCGCAGCCGAGACGAAGACAACGAGGTTGGAATAGTTATATTTTACGATTGGGTTGACACCATCCCTGTTCTCGCTCTATACTTGGAGACGACGCAGCGGAAACGAGTCCAGCGTCGAGTACGAAACGGTGCCGTCCTTCCCCACAAACGTTTACATCAAACTTCCCCCTCGCCCACACCACGATCGAATGAGTGACCCGTGGGGATCTCCCACGGCTCCCTCATCAGCCCCTTGGCCCTTACTTCTCACCGTGCGCTTACCGTGCCCACATAATCGCACCTCTGATCCATCTAAGACACCGACCCCGCGCTGTACCCACCCCTCGTCTCCCTGTGTCGCCTCTCGATGCTGCACACCCACGAGGCGGGGTAGAGCCTGTTGCTGCCAAAGCGACAGCCCCTGGCGGCCGAGACGACCGAACTGCAAGCGCTCAATGCCCAACAGATTGTCGTTGCGAAATAAGCCCCAATTCTCACATCCATAAGCCATTTTTGCATCGAGTAGGTAGAAACAAAGGGGGTTAAAATGACATTTCCTGTAAGCAGTAAGCAGAGAGTACTGTATTGTGTCAGTGTATTAGTTTGTGTCGGACGAATACTAATTAGCGCTGAATCCAAACCGATTCAGTGATGTAACCATAACCCTACCTTGTTTCTCGGACCGATGCTCACCGGAACAAAACTGCCAGTGAACTGCTTCCGTCCTAACAATCCTGCTGTGTATCTGGCTCCGCTTCACCACTATCTTCAAGCAGGATATAGAGAAAGCTACTGAGGCTCAAGAGGAATGTGAAGCGCTACCGTGACCTAGCCAGTCTAATTTCAGCTGGGTCCCACAGTTTCTTATGTCGAAGACTTCTCTCGCGTAGTACACCGTGCTCGAACAATTGACCCATGTATGCGGACCTCCCACGGACCATTCATAGGACGGTCTGTGCTCCGTACGGGGTTGTCGACGAACCTCCTCAGCGCCCACCAAGTGTGGACCCGTATATTATGATCCATTCGAGGCGCCAAACCCTTCGCTGTACGACTCACTCTCATCCTCCGCACAACTAGATCATATACACATTTTTCCCCATGTACGTTTCCCCCTCTCTTAACCCTCATTTCCTATCGGCTTAAGCTCGACGGCCTTCTTCAACATGCCCTGCCCACAATCTACCCTTCGCCTCCCGGGATACAACAGGCATTTAGACTCCACCAGCACAAACCACGGGCTACGTGATGCAGGTCTCTCGTTTTGGAACCGAGCGGTGACTAAAGAAGTGAGAGATCACGCTATCAGAGGAGAGTGCGTTCTCAGAGCATGTGTTTTCAAAGCTGGGCGGCCGTACTCCGCCTCTCTCTCTGCTTCACTTGCTGACGAGCCCAGGCAGAGACGTGGCCCCTATGAGCTCGCGCACGTCTGTCTGCTCGCATTCCAGCACAACCTACCATGTTCGGCGCGCCCGCCCTATCCGTCCCAGCCATCTTCGACTTTGGTCCGCTTCTCAAGCTCGACGCTGTTCTCGCTGTGCGAGTACGCTGACTCTTCGCGCCCCTCCAGATATTCCAAAGTGGTGGACTGGACGACCTGCACGCCTGCCAGCACGTGCATGCAGACACCACCGGGGAATACGGCACGTGTCTGCGACCCAAGGAGACCTACGCAACCATTTTATTTGCCTTTGACTACCACATCGACGCTGCTATAAATAAAAAGAGATCCGCGTCAACGTGTCGACTTTCAAGCTCGCGCCACTTGCGCAGACATTGCGCACGTCTTCGGCCCGCAGGAGTGAGCGCTGTTGGACTCTTCCGCGTCACTCACTACCAGGTACGCTCATCGGCCCGCAGTAGCTCAAAGGGAACGCTAAGACTCCTTATTCACAGTTCCCCTCTCTACCAAAGTTCAGGTATATACACAAAATGAGAAAATGTATTGGATAGTATTGGTAATGGTGAATCATTGGCGATATCGGGAACCCAACAGGAATATATTGCACGTGGACATTTGAGAGACGGGGGATGTTAAACGATGTCATATGGGGAATGCAAAGAGTCCAGATCTCCTGTACGCTCAGCATCTGGTTCACGCAGTGAAGAACCCGCGGTGGTCGGGTCCATGCGATTGCAGGGACGGGGACGGTTGTGGAAGATCCAGAGTGGTCATAGTGTTTGCGTGAATTGCGCGAATCGCCGAGGGGTGGGTAGAATGTATGTCCCTGTCCTTGCGAGCACCAGCCTTCGGGTTACCATCGTCCTTGACAACAGCAGCACCCAGAAAAGGTGCGGAGGCCGGCCCAGTCAATTCGCTGGGAGCAGCAGGGACTACTGCCGAACGATGACATTCCGTAAAAGACAGAGAGGGGTTAGATCTACTCATGGACGAGTGAGAAGACAGCGGCAACCTGTAGGATCTGATTTATCGAAAATTGGGTGAGAAGCTGAAGAATGGTGGTTTGGTGTATCGGAAGGCGCCAGGGGGTCTGTGTTGTGCCGGTGGGTAACGGCAGTGGGCGGGGAGGTAGAAGAAAGAGGAGGGGTGGATGTCGAAGTTGCGGAAGTAGGATGGGGTATTATTATACCAGAGGTGACAAATGTGTCAGCGGTCGCTGGATCTGGTGAGGTGACAGGAATGGAGAGGCCATCGGTGGTCGTCTTATGAGCGGTCTGGCGGTGGAAGTCGTCAAGCGGTGGCATATCCGTGGGGCATTCGACGACGTGAGGTAGTGCAAGTACAGACGAGGAAGGCACATCGGGGCTGGCAAGGGAAGTATGTCGCGGCGGATCATTATCGTGCAGGACAGTGCGAGCTAAGGTTGTAAAGGCAGAGTCGTGAATATGGCTAACTACGTCGCACCGTGGATACGAGGTTGGGTCGGACAGAACGAGATCCCAATCATGGGTGGAGGCGGAGAATCGTGTTGGGGCAGAAAAGGTACCTTCATGAAGAGCAATGTATACGTTCCGAATCGGTCCAAGGATATGTCTCGCCATCCACCGATCGTGGTCATTCTGCGCTTTGAGAACGATTTGATTCCAGAGTGCACAGAACTCGTGCTGCAGATCGGGTGACGTATCTTGCACATTAAATTCCGAAGTTGTCACTAGAATTTTCAAGAACAGGAAATCTCGCTGGATCAGTTTCCCGACCCGGCTAAATTGGTGGCGAGTGAGGTGAATCAAGCTGGAAAGCGACAAGCTGTTGCCATCTGCGGTGTAGTGTTGCAGGTCGGCTTCTGGGATTCCCAGTTTATTGGGGGTGGAAATAAGCCAAGAGTCATCAAGGCGTTGCGCTCTTGAAATAAGACTGGTGAATATGGCCTCTCCAAGTAATGCAGTCTCTTGGCGTCCGTCACTGCACCAGCCTCCCATGACACGGACAAATTCGGCGGTTTGCAGTCCCCAATATCGATCCTTAGAAATGACTCTGCGGAGGATATCCCAAAATGCACAGGGAAATTGAGCCGGATCAAGGGCTTTCGCGCAGATGATGGCCCGGTGGTTTTTGACAGGATCGGGAAGCAAATCGGATGAGAACGTGCGGTCCCAAAATCCTATCAATGCGTCAGAAAGCTTGAATTTGGCCTCTTCGGTGAGACTTGGAAGAGGATCATCGACCACCTCGGAGATGCGGAAGCCGGGTAAGCCCGAAAAGAAGCGCTCCAGTTCGTGATCTTCGTCCAAACAGTCGAATGTCCACATGAGGGTGCGGGCATCGACCTTTGCTGGGGTTTCCGAAGCCAATTTAAGAGCAGTTTTCTCGGCTGTCCTCTGAATGCCCTGCACCAGCAAGTAGTACCAAGGGCCCTTGAATCTCCGAAAGACCGGACGACGAAAGTGGACCCACAAGACGAACCACCCACGAATCTGAGAGACGACATAACGTATCCCGAAAACAATGAACCAGACAACGGACGAAAGTGAGGTATAGTATGGGCTATCGAGACGAAAGATTGGCATGAAGGTGATGAATCCGTACAGGGCCGTGCAAGCGCCGACCCACGACAGCACCAACTTGAAAATCGTGATATAAACGTTGCATAGGAATACAACGAGGCCGGCGAAGAACAGGAACAGGGAAATATGGAGGAGCGCGGGCAATGTTTCGACCACCCATGGAAGGAGAAGTTTGTCAACGCCTTCGGCAAAGAACGCGCGAATTCGTCTTCGCTTATGTAGACTGTAACGCGGCTGGGTGACCTTGAGATATCTTCGTGCCCATTGCTGCAGCAAGGTCGCAAGCAGAGCACAGGTAAGACTGATTACCAGGCTCATGAACCAAAGAGAATTGACCCAGATGGCATACGTTGGCGGAGAGAATGGAGGTGGGGAAGAAGGGAAGGAAGTAGAAATATTGGGGTCAGCGATGGTCTTGTAGATATTTGCGAGGTAGAAATTGGAGGTATCCTGTGGGTTGGGTCGAATGTCCTGGATCGACACTGAGATCAAGGATGCAACAGCAGCAGAGAATAGACCGGTCTATGACAATCGAGTCGGTATGAAGCACTAAATTAAAAGCTAGAGACGCACAAATATGAGGATCCCTTCGGCATCCGCTTTCCAGTTCTCAGCCATCTTCTTGTCCTCTTCCGTCGCCATTTCCACATACATTGAAAAGATAGGCCCGCAACCATCCACAAAGTTAGATACACCACGCATCTCTTCATTCTGTGCCGACTGGGATGGGTACTGGTAGTCACCTGCGCGGGCATCAGCGACGGAAATAGAGCCAAGTTGGAGTAAGCTACCTGTTCCCGGGCCCATACCTGCCTCAATTACGTTGACATCTTCAACGCGAGGAGCTCGGGGCATTGAGGCCATGGTGTGTTATGATACAAGCTATCATTCCCACACCTCTGCAAACGTACCCATTACTGCAAATTCCGAGAGATCTTAGTAGATCAGTACTTTCCTGGCACCCTGTTACGGTTTCGCCCGTAACTGGTCCCCCGAACACCCCTGCACGACCTCGGAACACTGCCGTGAAGCGATCACGTGCTGAAGAAGCCGAAGAAGAGGTTGTAGTTATGAGATATGGGGCGTGGACAACCCAACAACCAGCTAAGTCACATGACTTTCCCAACTACCACGGATTCGCTCAAGAATACTGGGAGTAGATCACGTGATCTTACGTCAAACGCCCGTCACGTGACCCTGGCACGTGACCTGGCTAGACTCGCACCAGAAGGGTCCAGATGAGCTTGTGCCTGGACCGGTCTCGACTGCCTCGTGTTTGTGATGACTCGTATGTGCCTGATGGATTGTGCCTTGATTCTGATGGATTGTACACGTTTGCGTTCTGATTGGATGGAAGCAGCGCTCATACAGCTGCGGATCTTTATCTCTGACTCATACCTTTGCGCCTTACTGCCATTGGTGGATTGTTATCTCTGACTCGTTTGTGACTCATTCCTAGGATCCGGATATTAGGGTTTCGGAGTTCCAAGCTGGGGTTCAAACCTCCTTGGACATGTATATAGGCTCTGGCTTATGGTCGCTGAAGACCTAAGCTTGACTTCTTGGATTATACCACCCATTGTAGTGCCTCCTCTGCGCTGTCTTGCCAGTCGAGTGCTGATAGCTACCCTTGGTGCATATACATCAATTGAACTGTCCTTAGCTGGGAGATCACCGCAAGGCCTCTATCCATTCCTTTCTGCTCTACTCTGCCGTTCAAGGAACGTGCTGTATCATTCTCCTTTGGTTGTGCTGTCTTGCCGACCACTCTGTCATATCAACTTCGACTTGCTCTCTTCATCGCCCTCTGCATCCTTTGGGCTCCCTTACTACGCCTTGTTTGCAAGCTAGTACAAGATCGAGCACGTGACTTCGACATATCCCGGTGATCGTTGGGTCGTCCCGAAAGCCTTGTCCGCAGTACAAGAAGGAACGTCCGGTGGAACGTTACATTAAGTCAAGCTTCTTTTACCCTTCCGTCACCAATATGTCACGATACGCTATTTTGGAGAATTACGTTAACGACGACGAGGACCTCTGTGCCGGCTACGAGAGCTGTGCTGAAGAACAGGAGTCTCAAGAAAGACAAGAACTGCGCTATGCCATATCGGCGCGCCATCAAGAGCAACACTGTCATGATTCGGATCGATCGGCGCCTCGGGCCGGGAAGTGGACACTGACGCGTCGACTATGACATCGCCGTCAGCAGAATATCGTCATGGACTTATGGGATCAGTCAGCCGGGTAAGCTCCGGCGCATGTGATTGTACGATAACGGATCGGATCTCGGAATGACTCGTAGTGACTCACAACTAGGATAGCTGTACTAGGGTTCACGGTACTTACGCTATTGGCTAGTTAGTATTCAAGCGGCGCTTCAAAGCCCGCGCGTAACTGTATAAGTAGACTAGTGCAAAGACCAAGAACGGTATCTTGGTCTTCTTCCAATACCACTACTATCTACTCGTCTTTGCTAAGAGGTTTCCCCTCTTAAGTGAGTGTCCGGCATATCCCCTTAGACCAGGGATTCCCGTGACTTACCTTTCGCCTGTCCCTTCGCGGATCAGTGGACTTCCCTGCCGACATTGCAGCATATCAAGTATTCCTTTATCGCAACGATCGCGTGGCAACGCCGTATCACACCTTCTACATTCTCGACAGCACCTCCTGGGCTAACGCTAAGTACATCGATCGAATCCCATCGGGAGTTCCTCAACTCGAAGACCTCCACGCATACTTTGGACGTGACGAAAGCCTTCAACCCCATCCCGCCTTCTACGCGAGTACTTTCGCCAACCGCAATTACCGACTCCTTAGGATCGCCACTCGACAAGAGGCCTAAGTCAGGCAGACGTCCGTGGTAGACGTTACATTAAGACCAAGATCCCACCGTGGCCAATCCTACAACCAAAGATCTTTGGGTCCCGTTCAGACCCTACTACATCGACAGAAGAGGAGATCGCAACGTCCCAAAAAGATACTTGGGATCCGCATTTTGGAAAGACGACGCAGAAACACCAGGCTACGTTACCTACTATTTCGATCGACAGAATAACTCGCAACTCATCCCGGTAGAATTCAACTTCGAAAACTACTGTTGGGTAGAAGTTCGTTGGGACGCCGGAAGGGAGAAACTCCAAGTAACCAGACCAGCAAGCTCAGTCCTCAATCTAGACATCCAACAATCAGAAGTCGTTACCAGAGACCAGTGGGGAACAATTGACGGAGAAGACGAGGAACCCATCAGATCCCCAACACCTAAAACACCCGCACCATCACCATCGATCAGGAGCAACCCAGAAGAAATCGTCATCAGAAACGAACAAGAAGAGGAACAACTGAAACAAATCGCTGAGTTGATTCCCACTGACATGTCTATAACCATCCCAACCATGGCCGCAGCCCGAACAGCCCTACTAGGCAAAGATACTGGGGGGTACCAACCACTCCCCGGAGGACCACCCGACGGAGGAGGAGGAGGAGGAGGACCACCTGGAGGCGACCCAGACAACAACCCACAAGACGACCAAGCAAACACACCAGCATTTATAATGCCCGACACTGACAAATTCATCGGAAAAGAGCCCAAAATCTTTACCGGAAATCGTGACGAAGCAGAAGCCTTCCTCGCCCAATGGAACCGGTTCGCAGGAGTCAATGCCGCCAACAAAAGCCTTAAAGTCCCCTACATTAAGGCGATGATGTTCCTCACTTATATCCAGGGACCACTCGTCGACGAATGGACAACAGAAACAGCCAAATGGCTCGACGCCCAAGCCAACAGAAACGACCCATGGCTCTGGGCAGGAGTAGAGCTCGCGTTCAAAGGACAATTCCGCGACAACCTAGAAAAGGATCGCGCAAGAGTAGAACTCGACAAAGGGTTTAGAATGATGAATGAGGACATTGACAGCTACGTCACTAAATTCGAAAAGCTGGTCCGACAGGCTGACTATCGGCTGGACGAACCACTTGTTCTCGACAAGTTCACTAGGGGCGTTCCCCTCAAACTATACCAGAACGCCTACCAATTCCACAACCCGCGCAGCTACTCCCAATGGAAAAGCGCGCTCATCGAACAACAGAAGAGGTACCTGCACATAAAGGCCAGGGAAAACGGCTTTGGAAGACAGCCACAGGCGGTGCAGCGACCCTGCCCAAACCAGCCACTCCGGTTCCAACCTCCACAAAGGCAAGGAAACCAACAAGGGTGGCAGCAATACCGTAACCACCCAGACGCAATGGATACCACTCCCGGAAGGATTAGGGCAAGAGTCGCAGAAATCGGCGACGTTAATAGAAACCACCCAGAAGACCCAAGGGACTGGACCTCGGGGGGAAGACCTCCGCTCCCGCCAAGGGGCGGATTCATGCAACGAAGGGGAGGAGGACGCGGAGTCCTGAATATAAGGGACGTAACCTGTTACAATTGTAACCAGAAGGGACACTTCTCACGAGATTGCAACCAGCCACGAAGGGCGCGAGGAAGAAGCGCATACATCGAAGAGGTCCCCACCGCACCACAAAGCATAGCAGAGGAACCCCTCATCGACCTGGACGAACCAGTCCAGGGCAACAGGGGCACTGTCAGCCCGCAAGTAGGCGACCTACTGACTCAAGTCGTGGCACTACCGGAGGAACAAAGGGGAATGTTTGTGAGGGAAATGATGGGGAGGCAGGATTTTCCGAACGCCTGAACCCAACGGCCTGGGTGAGGGCTTTAAATTGTAACTCAACGTTTATCACGCACTATCGATCTATGCATGTCCCAGTTTCGATTCGCACGAGTTACTTCATGGCCGACAAGAAAGCATTAGTGGACTCCGGAGCCACCCACAACTTTATACACCCCGACTTCGTCAGAAGGATGCATCTGGGAACCAAAGAACTGCCAAACCCGCGTAACATATGGAACATCGACGGAACGCACAACAAAGGGGGAAAAATCACCCATTACGTCGATCTAAATATACAAACTGATGGGAAACTTAAAACCATCCAGTTCCTAATCACCAACGTAGGAGGGGAGGACATCATCCTCGGTTACCCCTGGCTAGCAACATTCCAACCACGAATACAGTGGGCTACTGCCACCATGGACACAAAACAATACCCCATCATCATACGAACCACCAACCCGAACAAACCACCGACCCAGATAACAGTCCAAGCAGAACTTCGAAGCATCATCACAAAAATGCAGGACGACGAACGAAAGCAAGCCTTCGAAGAGCTGGAAGAAACAATCCCGGTACACTTACGAACCACGGCAACCGACCTGGCAATCGCAGCACACGACACAGCGGAAAAGAAGGAACTCCCCGAGGAATACAAAAGACACGCAAAGGTGTTTAGCGAAGAAGAATCTCATCGATTCCCACCGACCAGACCCTGGGATCACGCCATCGACCTCAAACCAAACGCCCCGGACCACATCAACTGCAAAATCTACCCGCTCAATCAAGCGGAAGACAAAGCGCTAGAGGAATTTTTGGATGAACAACTGGCAAAAGGATACATCCGACCATCGAAGTCACAGTACGCAGCTCCTTTCTTCTTCGTCAAAAAGAAGGACGGAAAACTACGCCCGGTGCAGGACTATAGGGAACTCAACACATGGACCATACGCAACCAATACCCCTTACCGCTGATACCCCAGCTAATCGCAGACCTAAGTGGGGGGTGGATATTCTCGAAATTCGACGTCCGATGGGGATACACAAACATCAGGATCAAACCCGGCGACGAACACAAAGCAGCATTCAAAACCAAGCGGGGGTTCTTCGAACCACTGGTAATGTACTTTGGAATGACAAACACACCGGCAACTTTCCAAGCTATGATGAACTGGATCTTCGCCCCCCTCATCGAACACCACGAGAAGAAAGGGACCATCATTCGGGTATACATGGACGACATTGGAGTAGCCACGGCCACAACAAAGGAAGCACATACAGACGCCATCCACGACATCCTAGACCTACTGGAACAAAACGACCTCTACCTCAAACTGGACAAATGCACATTCCACTCAGACACCCTCGATTACCTGGGGGTAATCATTAAGAAGGGGGTGATTCGCATGGACCCTGTCAAAATCTCCGGAATCCACGAATGGCCAGTCCCCAAAAACGTCAAACAGGTACGATCATTCCTAGGATTTTGCAACTTCTACCGTGCTTTCATCCGAGGTTTTGCCAATCACGCACGGCCACTCAACAAACTCACACGCAAAAACACGGAATGGCAATGGGGAACAGAACAACAGACAGCATTCGACAAACTCAAAACTCTTGTAACGGAAGAACCAGTACTCAAACACCCGGAATTAGACAAACCGTTCGAACTAGAAGTCGACGCCTCGGGGTACACAGTGGGAGCAGTACTACTCCAACGCGATAGAGACAACAAACGACACCCGATCGCCTACTATTCCAACACCCTCAACGCAGCAGAAAGGAACTACGACATCTACGACCTGGAGCTGTTAGCCATTGTCAAAGCATTGAGGAACTGGAGACCCTACCTCGCCGGATCACCCCACAAGATTAAAGTGTTCTCCGACCACATGAACCTGCAATATTGGAGATCCCCACAAAAAATAAGCAGACGAGTGGCAAGGGAAGTACTGGAACTCTCCGAATATGACATAGAAATTCACCACATCAAGGGAACGGCAAATGGGAGAGCAGACGCCCTATCAAGGAGACCCGACTACGACCAAGGAGAGCACGACAACGAACAAGTTACAGTGCTCCCGGACCATATATTCGTCAGAGTGGCAACAATCGACACAACAGACAACCCGACACGCATGAGCGCAACGATCCCGGTGGAAGAAATGCAACCCACGTACCCAGTGTACACCCAGGACAACAACATTGTCGCGAAGTGGATAGACCCCCACAAACTCAAACGCATCGAAGACACCTGGTACAAGGAGGGGCGAAGGGTAGTCACAGGCGACGCCCACGAACGGAAGCGTATTATACAAGCCCACCACGACACCCTCGCATACGGACACCCGGGAATCAGCCGAACCATCAAACTAATCGAGAGATACTATTGGTGGCCAGGACTCCGGCAAGAAGCACAGGATTACGTTAAAGGATGCGCCGACTGTCAACGAATCAAAGTCAACAACAGACCAACACGCGCACCTCTACAACCAATATTCCCGAAACCGGAAGCAACCCCATTCGAAGTCATAGCCCTAGACTTCATCACCAAATTACCCCAATCGAACGGTTGCGATTCCATACTGACAGTAACAGACCACGACTGTTCTAAAGCGGCAGTATTCATCCCATGCCTAGAAGAGATTAGCGCGGAAGGAACGGCGGCCCTGTACGTGACACATGTTTTTCCCAGGTTCGGACTGCCAGCGCGCATCATTAGCGATCGAGACCCCAGATTCGCGTCAAAGTTCACCCGCGAACTGTGCCGAATACTCGGCATTGAGCAAAACATCTCCACCGCGTACCACCCCAGAACTGATGGCCAATCGGAACGAACCAACCAATGGCTAGAACAATACCTAAGATTCTGGGTTAACGAACGACAAGACGACTGGACACAGTACCTACCAATGGCAGAATTCACGCACAACAACTGGCCCAACGAATCAACCAAGGAATCCCCGTTCAATGTCCTCATGGGGTACAACCCACGCGCTGACTGGATCGATCGACCATCCCCCATTCCGCAAGTGGCGCTACGGGCGCAACAATTCAAGGAGGCTAGAACACGCGCCCAGGAACTGATGATCAAAGCGCAGCAGGGGTGGATCAAACACAAGGACACCCCAAAATACCAAATCGGGGACCTTGTATGGCTCGAAGGGCGCCACCTACGTACCAATCAGCCAACGGCAAAACTCGCGCCCCGAAGACATGGACCCTTCCAGATCATCCAGGTGATGTCCGCAGTTAATTACCGCCTAGAACTTCCCACGCAGTGGAGCATTCACCCAGTGTTTCACACGGACCTCCTCACTCCGTACAAAGAAACTCCCACACACGGACCAAACTATCAGCGCCCGCCGCCGGATTTGGTAGACGGAGAAGAAGAATACGAAGTCGAGAAAATTCTAGACTCCCGGCGATTCGGCAGGACAAGGAAGTTGCAATATTTGGTCAAATGGCGCGGGTACCCGGACTCGGACAACCAGTGGGTCTCCAAGGATGATGTATTCGCCGATGAAGCAATTTGGGAATTCAAACGTTCAAACCCCGCCAGAGAAACACATATAAGCGCAGGGAAATCCCAAGAGACGTCCCCATCTCCTTCATCCACTCTCCCACATACTCATGTCCTCGTCCCCAGTCCAAGTACACTATGTCCTCGACGACCTACTCCCCATCTCAGTACAACCTACCCTCATCGTTCAGAACGCGCCATCATCACCCCTGTCGCTTCCCCAGTCCATTCACAACGGAGACGGTCGTCCACCTACCCCCGTACCATCCCTGTTACGGTTTCGCCCGTAACTGGTTCCCCGAACACCCCTGCACGACCTCGAAACACTGCCGTGAAGCGATCACGTGCTGAAGAAGCCGAAGAAGAGGTTGTAGTTATGGGATATGGGGCTTGGAGCGCCCAACAACCAGCTAAGTCACGTGACCTTCCCAACTACCACGGATTCGCTCAAGAATACTGGGAGTAGATCACGTGATCTTACATCAAACGCCCGTCACGTGACCCTGGCACGTGACCTGGCTAGACTCGCACCAGAAGGGTCCAGATGAGCTTGTGCCTGGACCGGTCTCGACTGCCTCGTATTTGTGATGACTCGTATGTGCCTGATCGATTGTGCCTTGATTCTGATGGATTGTACACGTTTGCGTTCTGATTGGATGGAAGCAGCGCTCATACAGCTGCGGATGCTTATCTCTGACTCATACCTTTGCGCCTTACTGCCATTGGTGGATTGTTATCTCTGACTCGTTTGTGACTCATTCCTAGGATCCGGATATTAGGGTTTCGGAGTTCCAAGCTGGGGTTCAAACCTCCTTGGACACGTATATAGACTGGGGCTTATGGTCGCTGAAGACCTAAGCTTGACTTCTTGGATTATACCACCCATTGTAGTGCCACTCCTGCGCTGTCTTGCCAGTTGTGTGCTGATAGCTACCCTTGGTGCATATACATCTATTGAACTGTCCTTAGCTGGGAGATCACCGCAAGGCCTCTATCCATTCCTTTCCGCTCTACTCTGCCGTTCAAGGAACGTGCTGTACCATTCTCCTTTGGTTGTGCTGTCTTGCCGACCACTCTGTCATATCAACTTCAACTTGCTCTCTTCATCGCCCTCTGCATCCTCTGGGCTACTCTACTACGCCTCGTTATCGAGCTAGTACAAGATCGAGCACGTGACTTCGACATATCACGGTGATCGTTGGGTCGTCCCGAAAGCCTTGTCCGCAGTGTTGAGCCGTAATACTTACTATAAGGCTCATTACGTAGGAATGACAGTACGATTAGTTATGCTATACACGTAATTCGGAGTATTTAGTCATACGGTATACGTACAGAATCCCCTTAAGGGATTATTCCGAGTCCACTGGTGATTAGACATTAGGCGACACTGAAAACGCGATATTGTGGACGCCTCTACTCATCACTTTTCCCCAAACGGACATGGGTGGACCATAGAGTATATAAATCCTACTATAGGAGCGAGTACCTATACACATCTCTCTCCACCCCACTCTGAGCTTCCTCTGCTTCACTCTAAGCCTCGTCTAAGCTCTCTATTCAGGTAAGGGTCTACCTGTACACTGCGTGCATTGCTGCGCAACAGGTTATGGGCCCTGCCATAAGTCGCTTTGTGCCTTCATTGGCTGCAACGACGGCGGGTTACCTTTAGTACCTGCAGTGGGGTTGTCGCCTTCATTGGCAGACATTAGTCTTCTCCACTATGGGGAGACTATGACAGTATGTCGCCTTTAATGGCAGACATTAGTCTCCTTATAAGGGGAGACTATGCCGGTTTATTTTTCTGTTATTAGTCGCATACGGTGCTGACTACTCTCTATTCAGAAACCCTTTTACAAATGTCGACTCTCACTACTCTTGTCCCCATCCTTGACGGTAACAACTATCAAATTTGGGCTAAGCAAATGGAGGCTTTCTTAAAGTCTTCTGCGCTATGGGATATTATAAGCGGAAGACGGATCCTTCCTGCTTTCAAGGACAAAGACGCTCCTACCCCTACGGAGGTTGAAGCGTACAATGCGTGGGCTACTGATGACGACCGTGCCCTAGGCTCGATCGTGCTGCGCCTTTCACCGGCTATTCAACGCCAGGTTGAAAAATTTGCGACTGCTGGTGATGTTTGGGGACATCTCAAGTCCCAGTATGGGGGCATTAGTGCCGCTAACGTCTACCAGGACTTTAAGCGTGCCATGACGTTCCGTCTGGACTATGCTAAGCACCCTGGCCCCCAGATTGATGAACTGGCCACTATCTATGACCACCTTGCCGCTAATTCTGCGAAAGTACCCGATGGCCTTCAGGCCATGATGCTTCTCTCGAAACTACCAGCCAAGTGGGAATCATCCCTTGTCCCTATCCTTATGTCAGGCACTACAGCAAAGAAGCTTACTTTGACCGACATCCGTACTGCGGCGGTCAATCAGTGGGAAATCGAGCGTACAAAAGGCCAGTCCTCTAACAAGGAATCGGCCAACAAGTTGTCGGCGGTCAAGCGCAAGCGTAACGACCCCGACTTCCAGCAGCAGCAGCAAGGCTCTTCGGGCCAGCAGAACAAGCAGCGCGGCCAGCAGCAGCAGCAGCAACAGGGAGGGAACCATCGCCAGCGTAGTAAACGCGCCGGCAAGAAGTTCA
The DNA here is from genome assembly GCA_021524915.1 of Lactarius akahatsu. Classification (NCBI taxonomy): domain Eukaryota; kingdom Fungi; phylum Basidiomycota; class Agaricomycetes; order Russulales; family Russulaceae; genus Lactarius; species Lactarius akahatsu. Next base: position 19,616 of record JAKELL010000078.1, on the reverse strand, counting down.
AGAAGCAACATACGCAAGGGCATACGCACATTGCTGACGTTGCGGCGCTCCCAGCGCCCACCTCTACGACTATTGCGCATATCTCGCCTTCTGGGCTCGAGCAGCGCATTTCCTCCGCTCCTCCTGCGAAGAAGCGCGTACCAGGACATTATAAGTCCCTTAACAAGGCTCTGGACGTCACCCAGGCCTTAGAAACTCCTGGTACAGTACAGACAGTAAAGACGCTTGAGCAACGTCTTGGGCAGATGGTCGCGGATTCCCCGTGGACCAAGAACCCGAACACCTTCGCAGAGGACTGGGAAATGTCAGATGAGGATGAGGACCTCCCTACAGGCTGCAGTGCGCCCATTAATTCGCCTCCAGATACTCCTAAACTGACCTTGACCCCTTTAGTCTCGCCTGCTGAACAAGAGGCGCGTAAAGACAAGGGCAAGGAGCCCATTCGCACGGTTGAGCCTATCGAAGAATGCCCAGATAGTCCTACTGCGGTTGAAATAACCAAAATGTGGGAAGGCTTTCATAAGAAGGCGGCAGTACGTGCCCCCTCCCCAGATATTTCTCTGGATTGGGGAAGCGAAGCGGACGATGATGACAACGTCTACAATGACTTCGCTGATACAGTCGGACAAGATGACTTTACTCCCTATGAGGACGGGTTAGTAACTTTCCCTCCCCAAATAAGTGAATCTGACCACCCTACAGTGCTACTGGAGATGGCGCCGACTGGCGCTTCTAGTAATAGTAGTTACAGTGCACTTGTAAATAAATTCGTAAATAGCGCTAATCTATGCGCTCATGGTCTTGATTTCGCTTTATGCTCGAAATGTAAGGGAAAGAAAAGTCAAACAGAGCGAGAACCTACTTGGTTACTTGACTCTGGTGCGTCGGCACACTTTACAAACAATAAACTGGACTTTATAAGTTATACCCCCCTTTCACAAAAGCCTATGGTAAAGACGGCAGCCCATCCTCTTTATATACAAGGCAAAGGCTCAGTCTTACTGAAGCATTCTGTGGAACACAATGGCGTTAAAACAGAGCGTATTACACGCATATATCCTGTCTTTCACATACCACAGATGACAACTAAACTATTGTCAATGGGGGAGTTTCTTCAACAGGGATTGCGCGTTCATGGGGATTCGCAGCATATATCTCTATTCTATAAGGGCAGTACGACGCCCATATTACAAACAAAACCCCTAGCAGATGGTCAGACACTTTACTGGCTTAATGCCGAAGTCATGCAAGTGAAAAATGTACATGAAGCCCATAGTACAATCTATACTGCTGACTACGACATTTGGCATAGACGTCTAGGACACCCTTCGAAGGAAGTACTACGTCGTGCCAAGGATCACACTAAGGGATTCCCTAAGGACCTTAAATATCCTTCTGAGACACCCATATGTCCTGGTTGCGCTCAAGGGAAAATGCCTGCTTCAACGCATAAACCCTCTGAGACACGTGCTAAGAAGCCTTTTGAAAAGATTCATTCCGATCTTAAGAGCTTCCCAGTTGACTTGTACCACAAATACAAATACTTCATTAGTTTCTTTGACGACTTTTCCTCCTATGCGTGGGTCGTGCTATTACGCACCAAAGCACAGGCCATCAATGCGTTAAGGCAGTTTATTGCCATGGTCAAAAATCAGCATAACGCTACTATTAAACAGTGGATGTCTGACGCTGGAGGAGAATACAAGTCTGACGAGTTTACTAAGGTACTGAAAGATATGGGTATTACTATCCTACAAAGTGCACCGCATACTCCCCAACAAAATGGTCGTGCTGAACGCTTTATGCGTACTTGTATGGATAAGGCTCAGGCTATGCGCCTTGAAGCCTGTCTCCCTCAATCCTGGTGGGAATTTGCGGTCCTACATGCAGTACATTGCTATAATAGGACTCCATTAAGTCGCCTTAATTGGCAGACACCCTATATGAGCTTGCATGGTGAAGCACCTAGTCTTTCACACTTACGAGTGTTTGGATGTGGCGCATATGTGCACATACCAGAAGATCGCAGATCGAACAAACTTGACCCCAAAAGCGAACAAATGATCTATATTGGTCACACTGAGGGCATAAAAGCATATAGATTCATGCGGATCAAAAACAACACAGTGTTCACCAGCACTACTGCATTATTTGATGAGACCGTATACCCTAAGTGTGAAACACAAAGGGTGCGGGGTACAACCCGCATAAATGAGCCAGTAGAGAATCAACCTCCTATGGAGGATGAACCATCACCTACACAGCCCATTCCAAGTGGTTTTGACGATGATATGCCTACTCATCGTCCCCCTAAACAGAGGCAAAATAGGGAGGATGCGCCAGACCGCGACGGCGGATCTGTGGAACCAGAGGAACCAGAAGCGCAACAGCCTCCGCCTCCTGCGCCAGAACCAGCACTACCACGACGGTCTGCGCGCTTGAGGAAAGTACCTACTCGTCCTGGCAACGTCTATGGGGAAGACAGGCACCCCACAAGCATAACTAAAGACGTTGAACGGAGTAGCAAGTGGAAAGAAATGGTTGGAAGACAGCCTGGTCGCTCCAGAGCTGATAGTACACCAGGGCAAAGGCAGATTCCAGGAGGATTTCCTGAGACAAACCCTGACCCTCCACCTGCTGAGAGTGAAGCTCCGCCAGAACCCTCAGAGGATGAAGTAGATGATTTATTGTCACGCCTTGCTCAGGAAGGGGGAGTAAAATTCCTAGATCATCTGCTTGCCAAGGCAGTTCCATCTAATGATCTGGAACCACTGGACACTTCTAATATACGGGAGTGGACCTATAAAGATATAATACGCATGCCTGCAGCACAACAAAAGGAATGGAAGACTGCTTGTCGCGAGGAACTAGAGGCACTTCGCAGACGTAATGTCTTTGAGCTTGTGGAACCCCCTAAAGGGAGGAAAATAATAAAAAACAGATGGGTCTTTGATCAAAAGACTGATGGTCGCAAAAAAGCCCGGCTTGTTGCCAAAGGCTTTTCTCAGGTTGAAGGTGTTGACTATGATGAAATATTCTCACCAGTAGTGCGCTTCGAGACTGTCCGGATGATGCTCGCGCTTGCAGCGCTAGAGGATTGGCACATCACTGGACTAGATGTTAAAACTGCCTTCCTATATGGAGAGCTCGATGAAGAGCTATACATGGAACAACCTGAGGGCTTCAAAGCCAAAGGGCACGAAAATAAAGTATTGCGACTAAAACGCGCCATTTATGGACTTAAACAAGCTGCTCTAGCATGGTGGAAAGCGCTGGATAAGTCCATGGCTGCGATGGGCTGCAAAAGGCTATTATCTGACTCAGGACTCTTTACCCATAGAGGAAAGAGTGGCGCCCTTGTAGTGATCATTGTCTATGTTGATGATGTGATCTTTATGGGATCGGACAAAGCCCTTCTAAATGAGCTTAAGAATAGGTTCATGGAGGCTTGGGAATGTCGTGACTTAGGTGATGCAAAGGAATTCTTGCGTATGCGCATTCAGCGGAAACATGGAAAGATCTTTTTAGATCAAACCGCTTACTTAGAAAAGGTGCTGCAACGCTTTGGACTCGCAGATGCGAAAGCAACTGCAACTCCACTTCCTGAAGGGTACCAACCTGTACCTAATAATTCACCAGTCAACCCAAACGTCAGGAGCAGATACCAGCAAGTTATAGGTTCACTCCTATACATAATGCTTGGGACTCGTCCTGACATCGCCTATGCAGTTGTTAAACTATCACAATTCGCTGCAAACCCCTCAGAGGACCATTTGAACAGAGCACTATATATCTGTCGCTACTTGCTTGGGACTTCTTCATACTCTTTGGTGTATGACGGAAGATCAAATGGAGGCTTAATTGCCTATGCAGACTCTGACTGGGCTTCAAACCCAGACAATAGGCGATCTACCACTGGTTATATGGTTAAACTGGCCAATGGGATATTCAGTTGGAATTCTAGAGCGCAAAAGACAGTCGCATTATCTTCCACTGAAGCTGAATATATGTCGCTGTCGGATACTAGCAGACAATTAGTTTGGATAAAGTCACTCTTTACTGAGCTTGGCATCAAACTAAGCCCAATACCACTCTGCGGTGATAATCAGGGGTCCATCTTTATGGCCTCAAACCCTGTCCAAGAGAAGCGTATTAAACATATTGATATACGCTATCACTACATAAGAGAAGTAGTGAAGGACAAGAAAATAGAACTATTCTTTATAGATGGTTCAGAGAATCCCGCAGATATGTTTACCAAGAACCTAGGGCGTATTAAATTCGAGAAATTCAGAAGTCAGTTAGGACTTGAGTTTTACTCGTCCAACTAAGTCACAAGGCAACAAACTTGGCCTTGAGACAAGCCTGAAAATTCCATTAATACTATGGAAGGTATATCGAGCGACGCTTGAAGACATTGTCTTCCGCATACATAGATTCTTCTCAACCAGAGAATCACAACATTTCCGCTCATTATACCAAAAAATCAGCCCAATGAACTGTAATAGTTCAAAAGCTGAAATGGGATGGTGAAGAGAACTCGGTCTCGAAACCGCTCTCATGGTTCCGAGATAGACTCCCTTCTAATCATGGCTAGAATATTAATTCGCCTTACACACTTGCTTAGAGCGCTTAGTAGCTGCACTTAGCAAGGGGGAGTGTTGAGCCGTAATACTTACTATAAGGCTCATTACGTAGGAATGACAGTACGATTAGTTATGCTATACACGTAATTCGGAGTATTTAGTCATACGGTATACGTACAGAATCCCCTTAAGGGATTATTCCGAGTCCACCGGTGATTAGACATTAGGCGACACTGAAAACGCGATATTGTGGACGCCTCTACTCATCACTTTTCCCCAAACGGACATGGGTGGACCATAGAGTATATAAATCCTACTATAGGAGCGAGTACCTATACACATCTCTCTCCACCCCACTCTGAGCTTCCTCTGCTTCACTCTAAGCCTCGTCTAAGCTCTCTATTCAGGTAAGGGTCTACCTGTACACTGCGTGCATTGCTGCGCAACACGCAGTACAAGAAGGAACGTCCGGTGGAACGTTACACACCCTTTCTTCCCAAAAAAAAAAAAACACTATGTTCTCTAGCATATGTGGATATGAGATCACACAATATAATGAGGATCAAAGCAAAATTAGGGTCATGAAAAATTGACAAAGGCGATGGGATGGTCCAAAACGCATGCCCACACCCCCCAGATCTGAGCAATCCCAACATCCCTACTGGACCTCACCTTATTGTGATGTTATTATCCATTACTATAGTGACTCTACAAAGTTTGGAGTCAATAGACGGAGGCGATCGAGTTGGAGACAACAATCTCACCAAGGACCATGGAGAGGTGACAAAACGTGACCCAATTCGGCAAACTCCTTTTCGGACAGCAAAATAATTGACACATGTTGCCACATTTGCCGAAACGCCGCCCATTCCTCTGCCTGCCAAAAACCCTGCTGCTGCTGTGACAATGCGTGATCAAAATTTGCAGAGGTGGGTCCCATCGCTCCACGTTGAACGGATTCAGAAACAAACGAATAAAAATCTGATTTGGGTGGGAGATACATGTATCTATCACTATGCACAAAATGAAGTAGCTACGATATGTTGTTGAAGCTACAAAAAACAATTACCGTTTTTTTGCAGAGGTGTGGGAACAATAGTACAGGTGGCCTCTAACGCAACTTGTGGTGTCCGAGTCGACGGAGATCGTGATGACGTCCCACAACAACCGGCCCTTCCTCTCCCGGTCTACAATGCACTTTTCGCTGGTGCAAACGACGAGTTTCCCGTGCAGCGGATCTCCCGCCCCGACATCATTAGAGCGCTTTGTGCAGGGGAACGGCATAGCACTGTAAGCTCGCGTACGTCCGCTCATTAGCCCCCGCATCGCAGACGCACACAGCTAGCCGCTCGACGCAATCGCCACGGCCCTGTCTGACCCGACCATATTCGACTTTGACCTCAAACTCGACTCGGTCCTCGCTGCGTCAGCGTACGCAGATGCTAAGGATCGAGTGCCTGGTGGCGTAGTGTGCTCCACGTTGTCGCCTCCACCCAGCGCCGGGGGCGAAACGGTCCTGTGGTGATGCCCACGTTGGTCTCAAACGTGCACGGGGATATGTCGTTCTCAAAGTCGACGGCAGTAGCATTCTCTCCAACACACGCCATGTAGATGTTTACTTGTATTCACTAACCTATCAATTACTATGTCATGAGTGCCCTGTAGCTCATACTACCCTCCTTTCTCTCGCCATCTTAGAATGACTCTATCGTATCGACTCTGCAAGATGCCCGACGCTACTCTCAACAAGAGACCCAACTAGTTTTTTTAGACTCCATCGAAGGGTAGAGATTGCCACCCAGGCGCAAGAAGAGGCTTCCATGTCACCCCTACGTACGCACATCAGCCTGCAGTGGGTGGGGTGGGGAAGGTCGAGACTCGTCACTCCATTTTTCCCACGCTACTCGCGTTTACGCTACAGCCTCTGTACACCGTAATAAGACTGTATACTGTATACAGGAGATGGTATCGGATAAAATCAGTATGGTGATATCTGAGTCGAGGGAGGGCGCATTAAACAATATTGTACTGGTCGTGTGAGGGGTGCGGGGGGCAGGGGCAGAAATGCGCTCTTGCAACGATATTGGTAAGCGTACGCAACTGACTGACAATGTCTGGCATCAATCCCAGCGACGACGTGCGTATTCCGTCTCCCCCGTTTCCGTTTAAATTTTTATTGATTCTCCACCTAGGAAATTATCTTCGAGTCTGCCGAGCCTGAGGCTGTCTCGGTCATTTCCACGTTCGGTGACCTTGGTCTCAAGGAAGACCTCTTGCGGGGCGTCTACGCACACAGTCCGTCCTTTTTTGCTCTCCTGTGTATTTCACCTTTGATATATGGCATCCACAGACTTTGAACAACCCTCTGCGATACAGCAACGTGCCATTCTCCCCATAACACAAGGCCGCAATGTCATCGCCCACTGGCAAGAACAGTCTGGCACAGGTAAAACCGCCACTTTCTCCATCGCCATGCTCCAGTCCATCGACGTTACCGTCCGAGAGACGCAAGCGCTCGTCCTCTCACCCACCCACGAACTCGCGACGCAAATCCAGTCCGTCGTTCTTTCCTTAGGTGATTACATGAACGTGCAGTGCCATGCATGCGTCGGCGGGGCGTCAATTGGCGAGGATATACGTAAGCCCGAATACGGTCAGCACATCGTCTCCGGGACGCCGGGATGCGTTTTTGACATGATCCGTCGGCGTCTGCTCCGCACGCGCAACATCAAGATGCTCATCCTTGACGAGGCTGACGAACTCCTCAACAAGGGCTTCAAAGACCAAATTTACGACGTCTACCGCTACCTCCCTCCCGCCACGCAGGCCGTGCTTCTCAGCGCTACTCTGCCATATGATGTCCTTGAAATGACCACAAAATTCATGACCGACCCTATCCGCATTCTCGTCAAGCGCGATGAACTGACACTTGAGGGTATCAAGCAATTCTTCGTCGCAGTTGAGAAGGAGGACTGGAAATTCGACACGTTGTGCGACTTGTATGACGCCCTCACCATTGCCCAGGTGGTCATCCTCTGCAACACGCTACGCAAGGTGCGCCATTTATGCCGTCGCTCATAGTCCAAGGTTTCTTGATCAGCTATTTCCAGGTCGACTGGTTAACAGAAAAGATGCGGGCAGCCGATTTCACAGTGTCATCAACGCATGGTGAGATGCCGCAAAACGAGCGTGATGCGATCATGGCAGAGTTCCGTGGCGGAACATCGTAAGTGTGCTCTGCTGATATATTGTATCCCTTCCTTACTTTAACCTAGGCGGGCGTTGATTACAACCGACGTTTGGGCCGGCGGTATTGACGTGCAGCAAGTTTCACTAGTCATTAACTACGATTTTCCAGCGTAAGTGACTCATTCCTTGTCCCCCTTTACGAGCACCTACTCTTCACCTAATAGAAATCGTGAAAACTATATCCATCGCATCGGCCGTTCGGGCCTGTTCGGCCGCAAAGGTGTAGCCATTAACGTGCGTCGCTCTCATTATCCTGTATCGTTACCGTGAATCTAACCACGTTATACTAGTTTGTGACTGTCGATGACATTCGTATTCTGCGGGATGTAGGTTCGTAGAAGCCCCTCATTCTTGTCTTCTCCTGCTGACATACTCTTCCTTTACTCGACGTATCAGCGATGTTCTACAGCACACAAATAGTAAGATACACTTCTCAGCAGCGTTCGACCTCGTGACTGACCGTATTTCTTAGGACGAGATGCCGGTAAACGTCGCCGAGCTCATCTAGTTCCACCTCTTGATCACCGCATCTTGATTCGTTGTTTCTTGTATCGCTGCGCCAGTGCTCACGGTCTGATGTATTGCGCCAGTCCGTGGCATATTCCACTACTGTAAAGTATCTTACGACGAGGCACTGTGACGATGCAATATTGCGGATCCCGAAGCGTGGTGTTGAGGCGATGTGGGAGGACGGGCTTTCAGAGCGCTTCTGCAGGTCGACGTCTGCTGCTCGCTTCTTACGAGAAATTGGCGGAAGCGCATTGGGACAACGTGCAGACGGCGAGGAGGAAGAAGGGAGTTGATCTGGAGCGTCGATTGAACCTCGTATATTACGGAGTGCGTTCGATGGCCAGTTTTAGGCGCATCTGTGAGTGGCCTGACCACCTGTGGGCCTTGTTGGACGCTTATCACTCATACCTGAACGACAAAAGGGATGGTCTATTGGACGTGCTAGTGGGTCGTTTGGCATCTCACAAACGCTAAAGGGTTAGTTCATTCGAGTCAGTGGACGTATGCCTGAGGATTGGTGAGCACGCGAAAAATGGCTGTGGGTAAGTGGAGGGTTGAGGTTGATACACGTTGATCTGCGAAGGGAAAGGGCGTAGCACAAGACGCTATCCACGTATGCCTCCCAACGTTCGGCCATCCCATGTCCCTTTCTTCCATCATCGCGAGTATATACTGTACTGGAGAGCCATCCACAAAATCACCCTCGAGGCAACGGGAAGTATCCATGTTGATATTCTCTCGCACGACGTAGCTTTGGGTCCTTCCTCTCAAATTCCTATGAATATTGTCCTTTCCACTCTGCAGCCCAAACTTCGAGCTACTGTACATCGGCGTGTATACTAGCACAAGGCTGATAGGGGATCCAACGCATTGCCATTTACGAAGTAAGGACAGTTCCTCCTATGTAAGACATCGGGGGATACGTTAAACGATATCATACTGGCGATAAGAAGGATGCGGAGACTAATATCCTTTATGCTCAGCTTGCAGCGACCGACTTGTGATGGCTACGTCCGGGTCAGTAACTGATGGCAGTGACGAAGGTGGTGGAAGATCTAGAGTAACCACGCTGTTTTCGTGGATTGCGCGATTCAAAGAGGGAGGACCAACGTCCTTATCCCTGTGGCTGCCTCCGTCCTCGGCAGCAGTACTCAGATCAAGTGCAGAGGTTGGCCCTGGAGAAGTGCTAAGAGCAGTAGTAACTATCATTGCACGATGAGATTCTGGGAAAGATGAAGAGAGGTCAAGTCGAGTCGTGGGCGAGTGTGAAGGTAGGGGCAGACCTGCGGGAAATATACTGTCGAGAACTGGATGAGAAGAAGCCGAAACTAGAAGATTGGGTGGGTCGGAAGGCGTCAGGGGGTCTGAGTGGTGCGGAAGGGAAACAGCGGCGGGTAGGGAGGTTGAGGAAAGAGCGGCGGATGTGGATGTATCAGAAGTGAAGCGGGGTACTGTTATAGCTGATGTGACGTCTCGTATTGTACGAGTGGCGGATGGATCTGGTGAGGTAACAGGAATGTGGAGGCTTTCGCTAATTGTCTGATGAGCGGGGTGGGAGTTGTCGAGCGATGGCACAGTCACGTGGCTTTCGTCGACATGAGGTCGGGTACGTACGGACGAGGAATGCGCATCGGGGCTGGGAAGGGAGGCAGGGGGCAGCGGGGCGTTATCGCGAAGGACAGTGCGGTGAACATGATCGGCGACGTTGCAGACTGTATACGAGGATAGATCCAACGGAATCAAGTCATCATCAGGGGCGGAGAACCGTCTTGGGGAAAAATTGGTGTCTGGGTGTAGAGCAGTGTAGACGTTGCAAATCGGTCTCAAAATATAGATGGGCGTCGACCGATCGTTGTGATTCTGCACATGGAGAACGATTTGATTCCAAAGAGCACAGAACGCGTGCTGCAATTCAGGTGACGTATCTTGTATATTGAATTCGGAAGCTACTTCTAGAACCTCCGAGAACGTAGACAGTAGCCAATGATTTTCCCGGAAATGGTCAAATTGCTGGCGAACAATATGAATCAATACGGCGAGTGACAGGTCACCGTACGCAGCGTACTCGCGGAGAACAGATATCGGGACACCCAGTTCATTGGAGGCAAAAATAAACCAAAGGTAGTCGCGCCGTCGCGCCCTTGCAACAATACTGGAGGTTGTGGCTTGCATTATCAACTTGGCATTTTCATCCGCGTTATCGCGCCAGTCCCTCACAATCGGCAAAATGTCTGCGACCAGCGCACCACTATAGTCGTTGGATAGAATTGTGTCAATGGCTATGAATGCCAACACGGGATGGTGAGCTGGATCGATGGCCTTCGCGCATATCATGACTCGCCGTTTTTTAACAGGCGAAGACAGCAAATCGGATGACAAAGTGCGGTGCAAAAACTCAACCAATGATTGAGAAAGCTTCGCCGTTTGGTTGCGGGTGAGACTGGCCAGAGGGTCTTTGACCACCTTGGAATTACGGAAGCCCGGTAAGCCAGAAAAGAAGCGCTCCAGTTCGTGGTCTTCGTCCAAACAGTCGAATGTCCACATGAAGGCACGAGCATCAATCTCTGATCGGGAGTTCAGAGCAGTTTCCTCGGCTGTCCTCTGCATCCCCTGCAAGATCTGTTTGTGATAACGGTCCCTGGATCTCCAAAAGACAGAGGTATGATACATGCGATGAAGATGATGACGACGACGAAGAATGCCATCCCACCAATAGGACCACCGACGAACAAGAAAGACGACATATCGTATCCCAGCAACAATGAGCCACACCGATGATGAAAGCGATGTATAGTATGGGCTATCAGGACGAAAAACCGGCATCAAGGTGAAGGATCCGTACAGAGCCGTGCATATCCCGACCCATGACAAGACAAATTTGAAAGCTGTGATATTGACGTTGCAAAGGAACACAACCAGGCCGGCGAAGAACAAGAACAGGGAAATGTGGAGGAGCGCAGGAAGTGTTTCGACCACCCATGGAAGGAGGAACTTGACAACGCCTTCAGCAAAGAAAGCACGGATCCGTGCTTGTTTGTGTAGACTGTAACGTGACTGGGTGACCCTGAGATATCGTCGTGCCCATTGCTGCAGCAACGTCGCAAGCAGGGCACATGTAAGACTGACCACCAAGCTCATGAACCAAAGTGAGTTTACCCAAACTGCGTAGTTCGGTGGAAAAAATTGGGGTGGGGAAGCGGGGAGGGAAGTCGAAACATTGGGGTCAGCGGCAGTCTGGTAGATATTCGCAAGGTAGAAATTGGAGGTGTCCTGTGGGTTCGGCCGAATGTCCTGAATGGACACTGAGATCAAGGACGCGACAGCGGCAGAGAATAAACCGGTCTATGACAATTGAGTCGGTATGAATCACTGGAATAAAGACAGACGCACAAATATGAGGATCCCGTCTGCATCTGCTTTCCAGTTCTCGGCCATCTTCTTGTCCTCTTCTGTCGCCATTTCCATATACATTGCGAATATGGGCCCGGAGCCATCGACAAAAGTAGATACACCATGCGGTTCTTGATTCTGTGCTGATGGGGGTGGATACCGGTAGTCACCTGCAGAAGTGTCAGTGACGGGGACAGTCAAGCGGTAGCAAGGTATCTGTTCCTGGTCCTATACCAGCCTCCATTGCGTCGCCGGTGACATATTCGTGAGGAGCTCGGGGCATTGAAGACGATTGCGGTGCTTGTCGGTCGCTGAAATGACCGAAATGCACTTACGTATGCTGTGCTTCACTGATTTGGGCGGGCGTCACTTTCCCAGGAAGTTCACTCTCATCCTCCGCACACAATTAGATCATACACGCATATTTTTTCCCCGTGCACGTTTTGCCTTCGCTAAGATGTCTCCTAACCCTCACTTCTCATCGGATTACGCTTGACGGCCTCCTTCAACACGCTCCCCGACAACCTGTCCTCTGCCTCCTGGCATTTAACAGGTTCCTAGACCTCACCAGCAAAAACTATGAGCTACGCAATGCGGGTCTCCCGTGTCGAAGTCTAGGGGTGACTAAAGAAGTGGAGATCACGCCGGCGAGAGTGCATTCTGAGAGCATCTTGTCGATGTCTTTTCAAAGCGGGGCAGTTGTACGTCCTCAACCTTTTCTCTCCACTTCACTTGCTGATGCGCCCCACTCTCCAGGAAAATACACGGCCCACCACTATGAGCTCGCCCACGTGCGCTCGCTAGACCCCACGAGATGGCTGTGCACGACGGGACAGCCACGGCCCGAACCCTATCCATCTGGGCCATCTTCAACTTTTCCCCGCGTCGCGAACTCAATGCGGTCCTTGCTGCGCGAGTACACTCGCTCTCGCGCCCCTCCTGATATTTCAAGGTGGCGGGCTGGACGACCTGAACACCTGTCAGCATGTGCATGTAGACACCACCAGAGGATACGGTGTCCGCGACCCATGAAGAACGCTGGGTCACTGACGGTACGCCCTCCCTCTGCCTCCCCTACCAGACACTTTTTCTTTGCTTTCTTCCTAGACCGCATCGACACTGTCACCAATAAAAAGGAGATCCTTGTCAACTTGTCAACAGTTTGTCAACTTCCCAGCTCGCGCGGCCCGGACAGACGTTGCGCGCTATTCGGTCCGCGGGTGTCGATGGTATTGGTCAAGCGCCTCGTAGGATGGCCTGCCTGGCTTGTGGGAGTTCTTGACGTTCTCCCTTTTGTCTGGCGTTGTAATGACGCGGCCACGGCAGTAGCGGCACCGGCAGCAAAGTAATCTGAGACTCCTGAGGTAGGATGGCATACAGTATCGAACACGCACAAGGATCTGTCGATGACAGCAGGATTCGCTTGACCGCATGACTCTTGCGCTGTGACTCCTCGCTCACAACTCGCCACTATACACTTCGCCACACATTCGCATCAAAGAGAGGGGACGTTAAACTATATCGTACAGGATGCGAAGGCTCTGGTGGATGACCACCTGTACTTTCAGCATTTAGTTCACACAGTGAAGGGCCCCCAATGCCTGGGTCCATGTCAGCGACCGACGGCAATTGCGGTGGAGGATCTAGGGTGGTCAAAGTGGATTGCGCGTCTTTGTGAGTCGCTTACCTTGGCTCTCCGCGGGAGCATGCCCGCGTGGCGCCGGTCGAGGGAGCATGGCACGGGGGTAAAGGGAAATCGGCGCGAAGACATGGGGGGAGAAGAGAATGAAAAGACGCATCGCATTGCCAATTGGGGGGGACGGGAAGGAACAGCGTGTACGTGGAAGCGATTGATTATGTAGATACGTGGCGGGTTAGTAGAGACTGGGGTTTCGTGTCCGATGCGAGGTCGCGACGGGTGGGTGGAAACGACCCGAGACGCGGCGACGAGCGAGGGACAGAAAACACCGTTTCATCGATCTTTTTGGCGTTTTGAAGAGAAAAAACAGGGTGTGGCGGGTGGGCGAATAAAACGACACGGATCTTCGAACCGGCTGAGAATATGGGTAGACAGGTAGCGGCACAGAGGAAAGGAATGAGCACATGCCGTCCTGTCCGCTCGCGCAAAGACTATGCTCTAAGCCTTCGTTCGCTCCTCGCTTCGGCTCAGACCGGCTAAATCGCCGAGGGGGTGTCAGAATGAGTGTCCCTGTCCTTACGTGGACCAGGCTTCCGGCTGCCATCGTCGGCAGTAGCACCCAGATCAGGTGCAGAGGCCGGCCTTGTCGAAGCGCTGGGAGCAGTAGGGACTATCGTTGAGCGAGGACATTCTGTGAAAGACAGCGAGGGGTCGGATCGAGTCATGGGCGAGTGTGAAGACAGCGACAAACCTGTAGGAAGTGTATTGTCGAGCATTGGACTACTAGAAGCCGAAGACGGGTGGTTCGGTGGATTGGAAGGCCCCAGGGGGTCTGCGTTGTCCTGGAGGGAAACGGCAGCGGGTGGAGAAGTAGTGGAAAGAGGAGGGGTTGGCGTCGAAGTTGCGGAAGTCACAGTAGCGCGAGGTATTTTCATACCAGAGGCGTCAGCAACCGCTGGATCTGGGGAGGTGACAGGAATGGAGAGGCTTCCGGTGGTCGTCTGATGAGCGGTCCGGAGGTGGAAGTCATCGAGCGGTGGCATATCCGTGGGACATTCGACGACGTGAGGTGGCGCAGGTACGGACGAGGAAGACACATCGGGGCTGGCAAGGGAAGTAGGGAGCGGCGGATCATTATCGTACAGGACATCGCGAGCTAAGGTTGTGGAGACAGTGTCGTGAATGTGGCTAACGACGTCGCACCGTGGATACGAGGTTGGGTCGTACAGAACGGGATCCCGATCACCGGTCGAGGCGGAGAATTGTGTTGGGGCAGCATTGGTACCTCGATGAACAGCGACGTATACGTTCCGAATCGGTCTGAGGATGTACGTCGCCATCCGCCAATCGTCGTCATCCTGCGCTTTGAGAACGATTTGATTCCAGAGTGCACAGAACTCGTGCTGCAGATCGAGTGACGTATCTTGTACATTGAATTCCGAAGCTGCTTCTAGAACTTCCAAGAACCAGTGATCTCGCCAGGACTGTTTCCCGAACTGGCTAAATTGGTGGCGAGTGATGTGAATCAAGCTGGAGAGTGACAAGCTGCCGTTTGTGGCGTAGTGTCGAAGGTCGGCATCTGGGATTCCCAGTTTATTGGGAGCGGAAATAAGCCAAGAGTCATCGAGGCGTTGCGCTCTTGTAATAAGACAGGTGAATATGGCTTCTCCAGGTATTGCAGTTTCTCGGTCTCCATCATTGCGCCAATTTCTCATGACACGGACAAATTCGGCGGTTTGCAGTCCCCTATGTTGATCCTCAGAAATGACTCTTTGGAGGATAACCGTGAATGCATGAAAAAATTGCATCGGATCGAGGGCTTTCGCGCAGATGATGGCCCGGTGGTTTTTAACAGGCCCCGGAAGCAAATCGGATGAGAACGTGCGGTCAAAAAATCCTATCAATGCTTCAGAAAGCTTGAATTTGGCCTCTTCGGTGAGATCGGGAAGAGGATCGTCGACCACCTTGGAGCTGCGGATGCCAGGTAAGCCGGAAAAGAAGCGCTCCAGTTCGTGATCTTCGTCCAGACAGTCGAACGTCCACATGATGGCGCGACTATCAATCTCGGGTGATGCATCTAGAGCAGTTTCCTCGGCTGTCCTCTGAATGCCCTGCACCAGGAAGTGGTACCAATCGCCCCTGAATCCCCGAAAGACCAGACGACGATTAAAAACCGACCGAACGAACCACCAATGAACCTGAGAGGCGACATATCGTATCCCAAAAACAATGAACCAGATAAAGGACGAAAGTGATGTATAGTATGGGCTATCGTGACGAAAGATTGGCAGTAAGGTGACGCATCCGTACAGGGCCGTGCAGACACCGACCCATGACAACACTAACTTGAAAATCGTAGTATAAACGTTGCATAGGAATACAACCAGGCCGGCGAAGAACAAGAACAGGGAAACGTGGAGTAGCACAGGCAATGTTTCGACCACCCATGGAAGGAGAAACTTGTCAACACCTTCGGCAAAGAAGGCACGAATTCGTGCTCGCTTGTGTGGACTGTAACGCGACTGGGTGACTTTGAGATATCTCCGTGCCCATTGCTGCAGCAACGTCGCAAGCAGAGCACAGGTAAGACTGATTACCAGGCTCATGAACCAGAGTGAATTGACCCAGACGGCATACGTTGGCGGAGAGAATAGGGGTGGGGAAGAAGGGAGGGAACTTGAAATGTTGGGGTCGGCAATGGTCTGATAGATGTTCGCGAGGTAAAAATTGGAGGTATCCTGTGGGTTGGGTCGAATGTCCTGAATCGACACGGAGATTAAGGACGCAACAGCGGCAGAGAATAAACCGGTCTATGACAATTGAGTCGGTATAAAGCACCAGATTAAAAGCTAGAGACGCACAAATATGAGGATGCCGTCGGCATCCGCTTTCCAGTTCTCAGCCATTTTTTTGTCCTCTTCCGTCGCCATTTCCATGTACATTGAAAAGATGGGTCCGGAACCATCCACAAAGTTAGATACACCACGCAATTCTTGATTCTGCGCCGACTGGGGTGGGTACTGATAATCACCTACGGGGGCATCAGTGACGGGGATAGAGCCAAGTTGGAGTAAGCTACCTATTCCCGGGCCCATACCTGCCTCCATTACGTTGACGTCTTCGCGAGGAGCTCGGGGCATTGAGGCCATGGTGTGCGATGATAGTCGGTTGTTGAGAGTACTTCCGTCTCAGTCCACTACAGGCGTCACTTTCCCTTACGTCAGTTTGTGCCTGTCTTGTCGCCCTGGCAACGTCCTGTCCTCGCCTCTCGACGCTACTCTCAACAAAGGGCTCATCCGGCCACAGCTCGGGTGTTAGAATGGCCCCTGTGCGCTCAGACACTTTCGCCTCATTTGCAGTACACTCGTCAACCCACAGTAGCTCAAAGTTGAAAACCCCACATCCCTTGCTTCGTTCAATATCCCACGTGGACTCCTTCCTGGCCTAAATCCTGTTGTTCCAAAATTCCCTCCTCTTTACGAATCTCGGCTGCGCGCCTGCAAAGGACTCGCACACGTCCGCTCGCTGGACCCCGCGAGGTGGCTGTGCTCGACGCGACAGCCACGGCCCGTGCCCAATCCGTCCTGACCATCTTCGACCTTAACCCGCTTCGCAAACTCGACGCGGTCCTCGCTGCGCGAGCGGACTCATTATTTGCGCTCCAGATATTCTCAGTGGGGCTGAACAACCTGAACGCCTGCCAGCACGTGCACCGCGGACACCGAGGAATATGATACGTTCCACGGTCCAAGTAGAGCGCTGGCTCACCGATGGTAAGCCTCCCCTCTGCCTCACCAAACCCTTTTATTTTCTTTGTTCCTAGACCGCATTGACGTTTTCATAAATACAAAGCGATCCGCATCGTGTTAACGGTGATACACTAAACTGTCCCTAAGCGTTAGGAAACGGTCTAAGTTGAGCGCAGGGTCTAGGGGGTGTGAAGCGTCGCGAGGTGTTGCGCAGGCCTCGGCGGGGCGCGAGGTTTTGGATATAGGTCCGCGGCGGTCGCGGACGCGTTGGTGTAGAAGGAATAGTGCCGCGCGCAAGTGCGGCAACGTCGGGAGAGGGAATGGTGTCGGCTTGTCGCAGGTGGTCGGAAAGGGTCACACACGCTTCGGCGCGGCGCGAAACTTCGTATAGTTGGCCGCCAGGGTCGGGAACGCATATTTGTGGAGTTGCTAAGGCCGTGCGCGGATGCGGCACACTGGAACACGAGGGGAGAGCTACTCTGAGCTCAAAAGTCCGAAATCTGAGAAGGGAGAAGTCTACTATTAGAATCTAAGGTGTAAAGTGGTACTTACATGGCCTATATACTGGAGAATGTAGGCTAGGGAAAGAGGGTGAATTAGATAAACAGGGGAAAGGGGAATGCTAAAACATGAAAGGGAGAGTCTGGAGTGAGGTGAGAGGAAAGCCGGGCGTCAAAGCTGAACTGCTATCACTCTCACTCAATCCCTCCCGCAGGTGAGTGCGTGAGTGCGTGTATATCCTGCGGATATCAATCTGCAGGCATACACTTCAGCAGATACCTCAACCAGAGAAGACGGCGTCATGCCCCATATCTAACGACTCGTTAGATGTGCGCTGTGCGGCTCACCGGACCACGATAACACAGCAAGCCACAGCGGTGACGACGTCAGCGCGGCAATGCAGTGCTTAGAAAGCGCAGGAGAGCGCTTGAAAGGGTAAGAAAGCGCGAGAAAGCGCGAGCGAGTGCGGAAGCGTAAGGTACTGTTAGAAACTGCAAAAACTGCGATTTCATTGACCAGGGAGAGCGTGGTCGTATCAACGGCCACGCTCGCGTGGCCCGCGCAGACGTTGCGCGCTATTCAATCTGTAGGAGTGAGCGCTATTGGAAAAGCGCCTCACGGGAGTCCTTGACGTCGCTCTCGCTGGCGCTGTAACAAAGCAGTCACGGCGGTGATGGCGCGGGCAGCAAAGCAGTCCAAGACTCCCGTGCCGAGGCGGTGTGCCCACGTCAGTTTCGACTGAGTACGATAATCTGTTGACGGCAGCAGCATTTCATGCCATGTACATCCTACTCGTGCTCGCTGGTCCATGATTAGATAACCTGCGACAAGTGCCATGTAACTCGCACTACCGTCCTGAAATGTCTTTGCCCCCCCATCTCGGAACGGCTCCGCATATCGACTATAGGGTTCTCGACACTACTCCCAATAAGAGACCCAAGTAGACACTATTCGCAGACACTATCAGAACTGAGAGAAGAGAGACGGCTACCTAAGAGCGTGCAGAGGCTTCCACATCGCTCACTACCAGTTACGCTCATTGGCTCGCAGTGGCTCAAGGGGAACACTGAGACTCGTTATTCACAGCTCCCCTCTCTGCCAAAGTTTACACATTTCACCACGGTAATTGTACCACGTAATAGGACGGTATGTACACAAAATGAGAAAATGTATTGGATAGTATCGGTAATGGTGATATCGGCAACCCAATAGGAATATCGCACATGCACATTTACGAGACTGGGGGGCGTTAAACGATATCATACGGGGAATGCAATGGATCCAGAGGAGGATCTCCTCTAAGCTCAGCATTTGGTTCACGCAGTGAAGGACCTGCGATGGCTGGGTCCATGTCAGTAACTGATGGCAGTGACGGGGACGGTGGTGGAAGATCCAGGGTGAGCATAGCGTTTGCGTGGATTGCGCGAATCGCTGAGGGGGGCTCAGAATGTATGTCCCTGTCCTTGCGTGCACCGGGCGTCGGGCTACCATCGTCCTTGGCAACAGCGCCCAGATCAGGTGCAGAGGCCGACCCCTGTCATTGCGCTGGGAGTAACAGGGACTATTGCCGTGGACGAGTGATAAGACAGCGGCAACCTGTAGAATCTGTATTGTCGAGAATTGGGTGAGAGGCCGAAAATAAAGATGGTTTGGTAGATCGGAATGCGCCAGGAGGTCTGGGTTGCGTTGGAGGGCACGGCAACAGGGGGCGGATGTCGAATTTGCGGAAGTAGGGCGGGGGGGTATTATTATACCAGAGGCGATAAATGCGCCAGCAGTCGCTGCATCTGGGGAGGTGAAAGGAATGGAGAGGTTTTCGGTGGTCGCATTGATTGAGCGGGACGGGGATGGAAGTCGTCAAGCAGTATATCTGTGAGGCTTTCGACGACGTGAGGTGGGGCAGGTACAGACGGAGAAGGCACATCGGGACTGGAAGGGGAAGCAGGGAGTGGCGGATCATTATCGTGCAGGACAGCGCGAGCAAAGGTTGTG